>CM033473.1:35234338-35480993 GCA_019447015.1 Hymenochirus boettgeri
TAATGTGCTTAATCCTGAGAGTTTATATGGTAATCATCTAAAGAACGTCTGTAATCCTATGTAGGTTATATGGTAATCCCTCTATAGGAATGCTGTAATCCAATGTAGGTTAAATGTTAATCTCTCTACGGAATGTCTGTATCCTTGTAGGTTATTGAAATCCCTCTATAGAATGTCTGTATTCCATGTAGGTTACATGGAAATCCCTCTACGGAATGTCTGTAATCCTATGTAAATTATTGGTAATCCCTCTATAGAATGTCTGTAATCCTATGTAGGTTATATGGTAATCCCTCTACAGAATGTCTGTATCCTATGTAGGTTATATGGATCCCTCTATAGATGTCTGTAATCCATGTAGGTTATATGGTAACCCCTATGAAATGTCTGTAATCCTATGTAGGTTTAGGTAATCCCTCTATAGAATGTCTGTAATCCTTGTGGTTATATGGTAATCCCTCTATAGAAAAGTTTTTGTAATCCAATGTAAAATTTATGGTATCCCTCTAGAGAATGTCTGTAATGCATGTAGGTTTATGTATCCCTCTATAGATGTATGTATCCGATGTAGGTTATATGTAATCCCTCTGTAGAATGTCTATATGCCAAGTAGGTTATATGGTAATCCCTCTGTAGAATGTCTGATTCCAATGTGGTTATGGTAATCCCTCTATAGAAAATCTGTAACCCAATATAGGTTATATGGTAATCCCTCTATGGAATGTATGTAATCTAATGTAGGTTATTGGTAATCCCTCTATAGAATTCTGTATTCCAATGTAGGTTAAATGGTAACCCCTCTATAGAATATCTGTAATCCAATGTAGGTTATATGGAAATCCCTCTAAGAGAATGTATGTAATCTAATGTAGGTTATATGGTAATCCCTCTATAGAATGACTGTATCCATGTAATTTATATGGTAATCCCTCTATAGAATGTCTGTAATCCATGTAGGTTATATGGTAACCCCTCTATAGAATATCTGTAATCAAATGTAGGTTATATGGTAATCCTCTATAAAAGTATGTAATCCAATGTATGTTATATGGTAATCCTCTTATAGAATGTATGTAATCCTATGTAGGTTATATGGTAATCCCTCTATAGAATGTCTGTAATCCTGTGTTTTACATGGTAATCCCTCTATAGAATGTCTGTAATCCTGTTTAGTTTACAGGTTCCCTATATAGAACGTCTGATCGACCGATAACACTGAACTATCGGTCGATCGGACCGAAATATCTCATCATGTGTACCCATCTTAATCCAATGTAGGTTAATGGTGATCTCTCTACGGAATGTCTTGTAATCCTATGAAGGTTAATATGGTAATCCTCATAGAATGCTTGTAATCCTTGTAGGTTATATGGTATCCCTCTAAAGAACGTCTGTAATCCTATGTAGGTTATATGGTAATCCCTCTATAAATGTCTGTAATCCAATGTAGGTTAAATGGTAATCTCTCTACGGAATGTCTGTAATCCTATGTAGGTTATATGGTAATCCCTCTATAGAATGTCTGTAATCCTATGTGGTTACATGAAATCCCTCAACGAATGTCTGTAATCCTATGTAGTTTATATGGTAATCCCTCTATAGAATGTCTGTAATCCTATGTAGGTTATATGGTAATCCCTCTATAGAACGTCTGTAATCCTATGTAGGTTATATAATAATCCCTCTATAGAATGTCTGTAATCCAATGTAGGTTAATGGTAATCTCTCTACGGAATGTCTGTAATCCTATGTAGTTTATATGGTAATCCCTCTATAGATGTCTGTAATCTAGTATGTTACATGGAAATCCCTCTACGGAATTTCTGTAATCCTATGTAGGTTATATGGTAATCCCCTATAGAATGTCTGTAATCCTATTGGTTATATGGTAATCCCTCTACGAATGTCTGTAATCCTATGTAGGTTATATGGTCCCTCTATAGAATGTCTGTAATTCAGTAGTTATATGGTAATCCCCTATAGAATGTCTGTAATCCTATGTAGTTTAATGGTAATCCCTCTATAGAATGTCTGTAATCCTATGTAGGTTATATGGTAATCCCTCTATAGAATGTTTGTACTCAATGTAAATTATTGGTAATCCCTCTATAGAATGCCTGTAATGCTATGTAGGTTATATGGTAATCCCTCTATAGAATGTATGTATTCCAATGTAGGTTAATGGTAATCCCTCGTTAGAATGTCTATATGCCAATGTAGGTTATATGGTATCCCTCGTAGAATGTCGTATCCAATTTAGGTTACATGGTAATCCCCTATAGAAAATCTGTAATCCAATATAGGTTATATGGTAATCCCTCTACGGAATGTATGTAATCTAATGTATTTATATGGTAATCCCCTATAGAATTCTGTATTCCAATGTAGGTTAAATGGTAACCCCTCTATAGAATTCTGTAATCCAATGTAGGTTTATATGGAAATCCCTCTATAGAATGTATGTAATCTATGTGTAGGTTATATGGTAATCCCTCTATAGAATGACGGTAATCCAATGTAAATTTATGGTAATCCCTCTATAGAATGTCTTATAATCCTATGTAGGTTATATGGTAACCCCTCTTAGAATATCTGTAATCAATGTAGGTTATATGTAATCCCTCTATAAAAAGTATGTAATCCATGTATGTTTTATTGTAATCCCTCTATAGAATGTATGTAATCCTATGTAGGTTATATGGTAATCCCTCTATAGAATGTCTGTAATCCTGTGTAGTTTACTGGTAATCCCTCTATAAATTTCTGTAATCCTGTGTAGTTTACATGGTAATCCCTCTATAGAACGTCTGATCGACCGTACACTAACTATCGGTCGATCGGACCGAAATATCTCATCATGTGTACCCATCTTAATCCAATGTAGGTTAAATGGTGATCTCTCTACGGAATGTCTGTAACCTATTAGGTTATATGGTAATCCCTCATAGAATGTCTGTAATCCTATGTGGTTATATGGTAATCCCTCAAAGAACGTCTGTAATCCTATGTAGGTTATATGGTAATCCCTCTATAGATGTCTGTAATCCAAGTAGGTTAAATGGTACTCTCTTACGGAATGTCTGTAATCCTATGTAGGTTATAGGTAATCCCTCTATAGAATGTCTGTAATCCTATGTAGGTTACATGAATCCCTCTACGGAATGTCTGTAATCCATGTAGGTTATAGGGTAATCCCTCTATAGAATGTCTGTAATCCTATTGTAGTTATTGGTAATCCCTCTACAGAATGTCTGTAATCCTATGTAGGTTATATGGTAATCCCTCTATAGATGTCTGTAATCCTATGTAGGTTATATTGTAATCCCTCTATAGAATGTCTGAACCTATGTAGGTTATATGGTAATCCCTCTACGGAATGTCTGTAATCCTATGTAGTTATATGGTAACCCTCTATAGAATGTCTGTAATCCTATGTGGTTATATGGTAATCCCTCTATAGAATGTCTGTAATCCTATGTAGGTTATATGGTAATCCCTCTATAGAATGTCTGTAATCCTATGTAGGTATATGGTATCCCTCTATAGAATGTTTGTAATCCAATGTAATTATATGGTAATCCTCTATAAATGCCTGTAATGCTATGTAGGTTATATGGTAATCCCTCTATAGAATGTATGTATTCCGATGTAGGTTATATGGTAATCCCTCTGTAGAATGTCTATATGCCAATGTAGGTTTAATGGTAATCCCTCTTAGAATGTCTGTATTCCAATGTAGGTTACTGGTAATCCCTCTATAGAAAATCTGTAATCCAATATAGGTTATATGGTAATCCCTCTACGGAATGTATGTAATCTAATGTAGGTTATATGGTATCCCTCTATAGAATTCTGTATTCCAATGTAGGTTAAATGGTAACCCCTCTATAATATCTGTAATCCAATGTAGTTATATGGAAATCCCTCTATAGAAGGTATGTAACTTAATGTAGGTTATATGGTAATCCCTCTATAGAATGACTGTAATCCAATGTAAATTATATGGTAATCCCTCTATAGAATGTCTTTAATCCTATGTAGGTTATATGGTAACCCCTCTATAGAATATCTGTAATCAAATGTAGGTTATATGGTAATCCCTCTATAAAAAGTTGTAATCCAATGTATGTTATATTGTAATCCTCCTATAGAATGTATGTAATCCTATTTAGGTTATATGGTAATCCCTCTATAGAAGCTGTATCCTGTGTAGTTACATGGTAATCCCTCTATAGAATGTCTGTAATCCTGTGAAGTTTACATGGTACACCCTCTATAGAACGTCTGATCGACCGATACACTGAACTATCGGTCGATCGGACCGAAATATCTCATCATGTTTACCCATCTAATCCAATGTAGGTTAAATGGTGATCTCTCTACGGAATGTCTGTAATCCTATGTAGGTTAATGGTAATCCCTCTTAGAATGTCTTTAATCCTATGTAGTTATATGGTAACCCTCTAAAGAACGTCTGTAATCCTATGTAGGTTATATGGTAATCCCTCTATAGAATTCTGTAATCCAATGTCGGTAAATGTAACTCTCTCACGGATGCTGTAATCCTATGTAGGTTATAGGGTAATCCCTCTATAGAATGTCTGTAACCATGTAGTTTACATGGAAATCCCTCTACGGAATGTCTGTAATCCTATGTAGGTTATATGTTAATCCCTCTATAGAATGTTTCTAATATCCTATGTAGGTTATATGTTAATCCCTCTACGAATGTCTGTAATCCTATGTAGGTTATATGGTAATCCCTCTAGGATGTCTGTAATCCTATGTAGGTTAATGGTAATCCCTCTATAGAATTTCTGTAATCCTATGTAGGTTATATGGTAATCCCTCTATAAAAGTCTGTAATCCTATGTAGGTTATATGGTAATCCCTCTATAGAATGTTTGTAATCCAATGTAAATTAATGGTAATCCCTCTATAGAAGTCTGTAATGCTATGTAGTTTATATGGTAATCCCTCTATAGAATGTCTGTAATCCTATGTAAATTATATGGTAATTCCTCTATAGAATGTCTGTATTCCAATGTAGGTTATATGGTAATCCCCTATGAATGTCTGTAATCCTATGTAATTATATGGTATCCCTCTATAGAATGTTGTAATCCTATGTAGGTTTATGGTATCCCTCAATAGAATGTTTGTAATCCTATGTAGTATTATGGTAATCCCTCTAAAGAATGTCTGTAATCCTAATGTAGGTTATATGGTAATCCCTCTATAGAATGTTTGTAATCCTATGTAGGTTATATGGTAATCCCTTAATGAAATGTCTGTAATCCTATGTAGGTTATATGTAACCCTCATAAGAATTTTGTAATCTATGTAGGTTATATGGTAATCCCTCTATAGAATGTCTGTAATCCTATGTAGGTTTATGGTAACCCCTCTATAGAATGTCTGTAATCCTATGTAGGTTATATGTGTAATCCCTCTATAGAATGTCGTAATCCTAGGTAGGTTTATGGTAATCCCTCTATAGAATGTCTGTAATCCTATGTAGGTTATATGGTAATCCCTCATAGAATGTCTGTAATCCTATGTAGGTTATATGGTAATCCCTCTATAGAATGTCTGTAATCCTAGTAGGTTATATGGTAATCCCTCTATAAGAATGTCTGTAATCCTATGTAGGTTATATGGTAATCCCCTATAGAATGTCTGTAATCCTATGTAGGTTATTGGTAATCCCTCTATAGAATGTCTGTAATCCTATGTAGGTTATATGGTAATCCCTCTATAGAATGTCTGTAATCCAATGTAGGTTATATGGTAATCCCTCTATAGAATGTCTGTATCCAGTAGGTTATATGGTAATCCCTATAGAATGTCTGTAACCTATTTAGGTTATATGGTAATCCCCTATTAATGCTGTCTGTAATCCTATGTAGGTTATATGGTAATCCCTCTATAGAATGCTGTAATCCAAAGATTAGAATTATTTTATTGGACTGTGAACATGGAATTTCTTTCCAATTCACTGCCCTCTTATCTGAAGTATGGTATTTGATTTGCAGCCCTTACTTCTTCTTTTCTTCTCTCTGCTACATTCCTTTCATTGCCATGAGCAGTTCATATTTTCATTAAAATCTTTACAATAAAGTTATTTATTTTTAGCCTGAAGGTTACTGTCAAGGTTCAAAGAAAAGTGTAACTGATTAAATATTTAATGAAGTGATTACTTGCTTCATTTTTATTTTAGACAACAGCAACCTGGAGAGTCCTAATTAATGAATTAGAGGTAAAGTAAGATAAAACTTTATACAAAGGAAGAAATAACAGAAGCAAACACTGCAGTCTTTCTAATTAATAGGTGATGTAAGGTAAGACAATAGGCACATAAGTAAAAATCAGGGCACGCACTGTGTGACTCTATCAGGGAGATCAATAAAAGTTCTTATTGTTAAAATAGGTATGTGTAATGGTAAATCCCTCTAAAGACACGCGTATCTGTAATTCCTATGTAGGTTATATGGTAATCCCTCTATAGAAGTGTCTGTAATCCAATGTAGGTTAAAAATGGTAATCTCTCTACGGAATTGTCTGTAATCCTATGTAGGTTATAGGTAATCCCTCTATAGAATGTCTGTAATCCTATAGGTTACATGAAATCCCTCTACGAATGTCTGTAATCCTAGTAGTTTATTGGTAATCCCTCTATAGAATGTCTGTAATCCTATGTAGGTTATATGTGTATCCCTCTACAGAATGTCTGTTAATCCTATGTAGGTTATATGGTAACCCCTATAGATGTTCTGTAATCCTATGTAGGTTTTATGGTAATCCCTTCTATAGAACTGTCTGTAATCCTATGTGGTTATATGGTAATCCCCTTATAGAATGTCTGTAATCCTATGTAGGTTATTGGTAATCCCTCTATAGAATGTTTGTAACCATGTAATTATAGGTAATCCCTCTATAGAATGGTGTAATGCTATGTTAGGTTATATGGTAATCCCTCTATAGAATGTCGTAATCCTATGTAAATTATATGGTAATCCTCTATAGAATGTTGTATTCCAATGTAGTTATATGGTAATCCCTCTATAGAAGTCTGTAATCTATGTAATTATATGGTAATCCTCTATAGAATGTTTGGTGTAATCCTATGTAGGTTATATGGTAATCCCTCAATTAGAATGTTTGTAATCCTATGTAGGTTATATGGTATCCCTCTATAGAATGTCTGTAATCCTATGTAGGTTATATGGTAATCCCTCTATAGAAGTTTTGTATCCTATGTAGGTTATGGTAACCCTTAATAGAAGTGTCTGAATCCTAGGGTAGGTTATATGGTAAACCCTCTATAGAATGTTTGTAATCCTAGGTAGGTATATGGTAATCCCTCTATAGAATGTCTGTAATCTATGTGGTTATATGGTAACCCCTCTATAAGAATGTCTGTTAATCCTATGTAGGTTATATGGTATCCCCTCTATAGAATGTCTGTAATCTATGTAGGTTATATGGTTAATCCTCTATAGAATGTCTGTAATCCTATGTAGGTTATATGGTAAGCCTCTAAGAATGTCTGTAATCCTGTAGGTTATATGGTAATCCTGTATAGAATGTCTGTAATCCTATGTAGGTTAATGGTAATCCCTCTATAGAAGTCTGTAATCACTATTCGGTATATGGTAATCCCTCTATAGAATGTCTGTAATCCTATGTAGTTATATGGTAATCCCTCTATAGAATGTCTAATCTATGTAGGTTATATGGTAATCCCTCTATAGAATGTCTGTAATCTATGTAGGTTATATGGTAATCCCTCTATAGGGAATGTCTGTAATCCATGTAGGTTTATGGTAATCCCTCTATAGAATGTCTGTAATCCTATGTAGGTTATATGGTAATCCCTCTATAGAATGTCTGTAATCCTATGTAGGTTATATGGTAATCCCTCTATAGAATGTCTGTAATCCAAAGATTAGAATTATTTATATGTGACTGTGAACATGGAATTTCTTTCCAATTCTACTGCCCTCTTATCTGAATGGTTATTGTATTTGCAGCCCTTACTTCTTCTTTATCTTCTCTCTGCTACATTCCTTTCATTGCCATGAGCAGTTCATATTTTCATTATGAAATCTTTACAATAAAGAGTTTATTTATTTTTAGCCTGAAGGTTACTGTCAAGGTTTCAAAGAAAAGTGTAACTGATTAAATATTTAATGAAGTGATTACTTGCTTCATTTTATATTTTAGACAACAGCAACCTGGAGAGTCCTAAGTTAAATGAATTAGAGGTAAAGTGAAGATAAAACTTTATACAAAGGAAGAAATAACAGAAGCAAACACTGCAGCTTTTACTTAATTAATAGGGTGATGTAAGGTAAGACAATAGGCACATAAGTAAAAATCAGGGCACGCACTGTGTGACTCTATCAGGGAGATTCAATAAAAGTTCTTATTGTTAAAATGGTGCTAATTTTGCCCCAACCAATCAGATGTTAGCTTTCAAATGTCCACCTATCTATATTGGAACTGTAAGACAATGACATGCATGACAATGCTCAGTACCACCCCATGTGGAAGGCAAGGTCCATACACATATGGAATAAAGGGGAAGACAGGATTTGGGTACACTGTTTTGATCTCTCTTTAGAAAGAGGATAGAGTCCAGTGTGGAAAGCCCCAGTGCTGAGAGGTATCCTTTATAATGTTTACTGAGTATGAGTGGTCTAGGGGTGTTAGACCACATATGAAATCTATTTTTTCCATGGCTACACAAAAATTGATGCAGAATTCATCATGCTTTTACTATTTATACCTGACACAATTTCCCATAAGTCAAAAGGGGAGAGGAGGCAGTACAATGTTCCTGGCCCACTTGCCAATCAATGCAGTGATCAGTAAACAGTTAAAATGAAACAGACAATATTTTGTCCCAAATGATTACACGGAATGGCTGTGATTTATCAAAATGGGCAATTTTACAATTTTATCAATACAGCAGGAACATGTTCTTCTTCTCTGGTCAATGCTGCACCTCTCTATGTGCTACACAGCCCAAGATATAAAGAAATCACTGATTAGAAAGTAAGGGGGGAGGTTCTGAATCTGCGGTTACGAATACTAGTTCCTCCTTCTAATCTGCGGTTGGCACATGCTCAGTGCAGGAATAAGCAGAAGAAACCAGGAAGAGATGGAGTTACAGTGACTGAAGGAGGAGTAGGACAAGCCACAGGGGGCTGTAAGGGGAGGGGCCATGAAATGCTTTCCATTCAGCCAGTCTCATATGATTATTCCAGCAGAATAATCATATGAGCAGTTGTAGCCCAGCTATTGGGTTGGCTGTGATTTAATTTAGGGTACAGGTGAGAGTGTATCTGGAAGAGGAATAATCATTTCCAAGCTACACACCCAGATTGTAACAATACATACAGCATACCTGAAACGCAGTAAGGACATTCCCCTGTGACAAGCTCAACGTACAGAGAGCTAATTAGGAGCAGCAATTGGAGCGTAAACAGAGTATGTATCCTTTTGTTTGTTTAATATCAACTAAAAGAGAAAACAAAATGTTCGCTATGTGACATCACGTGAGGGTAGAGAATGTAACAACGCTGTCATGACTCTGTAATGACTCCATGTCTGTTAGAATTCAGGAACACAAATATTTCCATGGAACTAAAGTTAAACGAGGTGAAGGCCATAAGCAAAACACCAGGTCTGATCTTCTTTATATAAAACAAAAATAATTTAACCCAAGTGTTTAGGCTAGGTTAACTATGGACCTTCACCTGAACCTAGCCTTAGTGTAACTACAAATCCCAGAATGCCCTAACAGACCGGAGTTGTAGTTCAACAGCTAAAGAAAGACACAGAATATAATTTTTCAGCAAACAACTAAAGTCTGTCATACCACACTGCGAACACATGTTCACCCCTTTAAAGGGTATGTCCATCAAAAAGTAAGTTGGTTTCTATCGGATTTACTGAAGAACAGGAGGTAAATGCACTATCTCTTACCTCCGATTCTTCAGTAAATCTTACAGGAGAGTAGGAGACACTTAACCGCGGACCCGCTCCAGTGCCGAATTCCCCGACGCCTCTGACGCATCTCCAGTCTTTTTGCACTGTGCGCGCATGCTTCGAAGTAAGATATAGTGAAGCACTAGTGAAGTATTGCATAAATGGGGTTTAGGGGTACTTAGTCTATGTTTAAAATTTAAATATTAATATGGTAATATTTACTCTGGAATTCAGAGGATATGGTATGTAAATTATTAGACAAAGTAAATATCAATAAAGCCCCTGGACCAGATGGAATACATCCTCAGATTTAAAGAGAGCTTAGTCCATTTTTATCTAAACCACTGTTTCTTATCTTTTTTTTAGATTCACTCGTCTGGTTGTGTGCCTCTGGATTGGAAAAAATCCAATGTTGTACTAATATTCAAAAAAGGTAGTCATTCCCAACCTGGTAACTATAAACATGTAAGCCTAACATCAGTGGTAGGGAAGGTGCTGGAGACTTTTTTATGGGATCATATCCTTGTCTTTGTCTCCAGAACTGATCTTATTAGTAGTCATCAGCATGGATGGATGAAGAAGTGAGTAAGAAGTTAGATTCAGGCACAGCAGTGGATGTGGTATACTTGGATTTTGCTAAAGCTTTTGATACTGTGCCACATAGGTGACTAATGTACAAACTGAGGACTGCTGGCCTAGAAGAAAACATTTGTACATGGATAGAGAATTGATTATTGGATCATAAACAGAGAGTGGTGGTAAATGGAGCTGCATACATGTGCACTAAAGTTCTTAATTGAGTGCCTTATAAATGACTTAGAAGGGGGCATTGAGAGCAAGGTCTCTGTGTTTGCTGATGACACTAAACTATGCAGAGCTTTGGAAACTTCAAATGATGTACAAGTGCTGCAAGCAGATCTAGATAGATTATCACAATGGGCAGCAGAATGGCAGATGAGATTCAATGTTGTTAAATGTAAGGTGATGCATTTGGTATTTAATAATCCCTGTGCCACCTACACCATAAATAACTGTGTTAAGTGCATCTGTATTGAAAAAGATTTGGTAGTTCTAGTAGTTAACAAACAATGCCATAAAGCCATGGCTAGAGCTAGCATATTGTCTTGTATGAAGAGGGGAATAGATTCAAGGAAGAGAATATTATTCTCCCTCTTTACAAGGCACTGGAAAGGCCTCATTTGGAATATGCGGTGCAGTCTTGAAATACTATATACAAAAGGAAAATCTTGGAAATGGAAAGAGTTCAGTAACTAAATTAATAAGGGGGATGGGAAGGCTTAAATATGCAGGCAGATTAGACAAGTTAGTGTTGTTTACATTAGAGGAGCGATGTTTGTGTGAGGATATGATCACTGTATACAAATATATTAATGGGCCATACAATAAACTCTCTGGTGTATTGTGTACTAATAGGTCATATCAGAGGACTCGTGGACATCCTTTAAGGTTGGAAGAAAAGAAGTTTCATCTTCAGGTTAGGAAAGGTTTCTTTACAGTGAAAACGGTGAAACTGTGGAACTGTCTTCCAGCAGATGTGGTAATGGCAAGTTTATTGAATAGCTTTAAAAAAGGCCTGGATAAGTTTCTAAAACTAAAAAATATTGAGAATTACTGGTCTTAATACATATACTGTAGATCTGGTTAATGCAGGAAAGCTTTCCGAATTTCTGAATTTCCTGAACGTTGGGCTAGATCGATGGATGTCTTTATTCAACCTCCATTACTATGTTAATATGTTTAGTTTATGCTTCCAATCAGATGAAGGCTCCATTCTTTAAGAATTTTTTGACACATTGCAAGAAATTCACAGGGAGATTCAATAAAAGTTCTTATCGTTAAAAATGGTGCTAATTTTGCCCCAACCAATCCGATCTAATTTAACATTTGAAAGCTAACATCTGATTGGTTGGGGCAAAATTAGCACCATTTTTCACAATAAGAACTTTTATTGAATAACCCTGTCAGTTTGGTCATACATAAATTGGAGGTGACTTTAACACCATTCTTCAGAACAATCTCAAAAAGTCCATAGACTTAATCAAAGCAACCGACCCATCAAACATCACATTGGACAGGAAGAAACATCTAGTCCGACTTCAATTAGCTGACATATGGAAAGAACATTTTCCAAAAGAATATACATTCTTCGTCCACCCACACAACACATACTATACAAAACTAAACAGGCCAAAATCCCCAACATCACATTGTGAGGTCACGCCATAGTGTAAGTACAATAACAGCTTGGGTAATAGACAAACAGAAAGGAACAGGAAAACTAAACGAAACACTCCTGCTAGACAACACCCTATGTCAAGAAATCAAAGAAACACTAACAAATGACATTAAAGGGCATGTTTACCCTCAAAACAAAAAAATGGTCAATTGTCAGTTACCTGCCCTCAAAGCCAACTGATATAGTTTCCACTTTATTTCCTGCAATACTAACCAGACATTTAAGCATAATTATTGTCCCCATTCTGGTAGAGTCAGGGCTCGTTCACACTACATCAGTTTGTATCCGTTTTTCAAACCCAGGTGTGTTTAAAAAAATGGACAGACAGTAAAACCCCATAGGATTTCATAATATCGTTCACACCTGCTGCTTTATAATCCGTTCCGTTACAGTCTGCATGCAGCATTTCTGTCCGTTTTTTCTTGCATTTTCTATGGAAATCTATGGAATACACACTGTTAAAAAATGAATACAAATGTTACCACATAGAAAAAAATGGATACAAACTGACAGAAACACATGCTGTGCGTAACTGTCAGTTTCTGTCAGTTTCTAGTGTGAACGAGCCCTAAACTGGCCCCTCCCTCCATGCAGTCAATCAAGGCTGTGACTGCTGACATCACAACCAATAACTGACTGCTTTTTCACCTGCACATGCTCAAGCTTATAAAAAGCTCTTTAAGCAGGGGGAGGAGGCAGATATTTTTGCCAGAAAGGAATAAAACTTATGATTAAACATCTGGTTACAAATGCATGTAACAAACTGGGAAAATAGCAGTTGGGGTTGTGAGCAGATAACTGACAAGTCACCAGTTTTTTGTTTCAAGGGTGGACATGCCTGTTTCATGTGGTGTAAATAAAGACAACACAAGTGACTACTGCACAGAAGCCATGTTAACAGTGGGTTACAACAAAACAGAACAGGAAGACAGTCAAACAGGAAGTAAGTCCCAAAGAGATGCATCATAGAGTTGCACTTACATAACAATGCCCTTTAATGAAAACACCACCCCAGATATAAGCTTTCCAGTTATTTGGGATGCTCATATAGCAGTAGTAAGAGGAGTGTTGCTATCACACAGAGGAGGTCTGTTATGTTGGGTTAATGGGTAGGGTATATAGGTTGGAGTAGATGGACGTATGTCTTTATTCAGCCTCTATCACTATGTTACTATGTATATGCTAGTAAACTCAGTAAATTTAGATGTTACCACATAGAGAACGCTAAATAACATCACATAACAAAATGTATTTTTATGAATAACACCAAAGCTACATTCTACCAGTATGCAATCAGACCACATACACAGCCTGAAACCTGCACACTCGACCCCCTGGAAACCCAATAACAATGCTGAAAGACTCTAAGGGTAGAAATACCAAATGCCAAAACTATATAATAATAATACATAAGTGTGATATTTTATAATGGGAGCTGCAGGGGTATATATCCTTATAAATATCACTCAGCTATGTCACTAAGTGACTCATTTCTTATATTTCTTATATCCCACTGCTCCTCCCATTCCAGTGTCCATGCCTGGACAATGACAATGATTTTTTGCAGTGTTTAACTTCACTAACGGGACCTGCTAGAGCTTCTTCCTGTCACTTCATAACCAATACCAAGTGTAAAAGTCTTTCTCAGCGCCAAATGGGACATTTGTGTCCTCAGTAGCTTTGAACAGCGACAAAACAAGTTAGCTCCACTCTATTAGGAAATATAGGTACTTTAAGATCTGGTTGGATGGTTTACTCAGGCCAATGAGGTGTGTGTTTAAAGGGGAAGAAAAGAGAGAAAAACGTCTAGTTAAAATCAAGGGGTCATACCCATTAAAATCAGTTAATAAATGATGAATATTAAAAACACTTTCTCTTTAGATGGCAGAGTTCTCGTGTTGTCAGTCCTTCAATAGGAACACACTGACTGACAACACGAGAACTCTGCCATCTAAAGAGTAAAAATAAAAAAATGTTGCCGTATTAGTCCAATATATGTAGTAAGAAGTAGAGAACTGTGATACTTTTAATGGACTAACAGTTTATTTCAGTAGACAAGCTTTCAAGGGATCAACCTCTTCCTCAGTACCGCTCTGACCTGAGAAAGAGGGTAGATCCCTCGAAAGCTTTACTCTCTGGGCAAATAAATGTTCGCTACCAGTTAGTGCGACTTTAACACCATATTAGCGTCGGGTGCGTGGGTTACGCAAAAATATACCGCATGCACATAAATAACATTCTTACTTCCCTGGACGCCCAAAAGGCATTTGATATGGTAGATTGGTCCTATACATCACATATAGACGGTAGAGTAAAAAAACACAGACTACAACACTGACTTGAAATGGTAAAAGTATAACCATTTATATTTTTTACGGACTCAGTTTAAAAACATTTAAAAATACATATTTACAATAATTCATCTGACCTAGAGACATCCATCTACCACCTCATCTCCAACCTTTATATTTTTTTATCCTGGGATCATCTGCAAACAAAAAACTATTTTTGCAACAAGATGCATGTTACAGTAATAATGTTGTAACATTATTTACAACGATGGTTTAGTCATACAACAATGAGCAACATGCAACAAAGCTAATCACCAGAATGGGATCACATCACCAAGGCTAATTTCAGACAAATGACAAATGCTGTTTGCAGAACGTTTCCTGATCTGTTCCCTGGCGGTCGTTTATAGCGTAATACTAAATGTAGCGCTTCTCTAACGGCAAACATCTGGAACCGCTCAGGTTTGCAGTTCGTCTGAAATAAGCACAACAAAGCTAATCTTACGATCATACAATTGTACAGAAAGTTGTGCGATAAGGAACCACACACACCAGTGTTTGGACTCCTAATGGCAAAACATCTGGAAACTGCAAGGAATTAATATAATAAAGAAACTGCAAGTGCATTATTTTACTGCATTGATTCTACACTAAGGGGCGTTATTTTACACTATAAAGCATTATTCTACACTAAGGGGCGGTATTTTACACCATAAGGCATTATTTTACACTAAGGGGCCGTATTTTTCACCATAAGGCATTATTTTACACTAAGGAGCGTTATTTTACACTATAATGCATTATTCTACACTAAGGAACTTTATTTTACACTATGAGGCATTATTTTACATTAAGGGGCGTTATTTTTCACCATAAGGCATTATTTTACACTAAGGAACTTTATTTTACACTATGAGGCATTATTTTACACTAAGGGGTGGTATTTTTCACCATAAGGCATTATTTTACACTAAGGGGCGTTATTTTACACTATAAGGCATTATTCTACATAAGGGCGTTATTTTACACTATTAGGGCATTATTCTACACTAAGGGGCGTTATTTTACACCAAGTCATTATTCTACACCTAAGGGGCGTTTATTTACACTATTAGGGCATTATTACACTAAGGGCATTATTTTTCACCAAAGGCATTATTTTACACTAAGGGGCGTTATTTTACACTAAGGAACTTTATTTTACACTATGAGGCTTATTTTACATTAAGGGGCATTATTTTTCACCATAAGGCATTATTTTACACTAAGGGGCGTTATTTATCACTAGGAACTTTATTTTACACTATGAGGCTTATTTTACACTAAGGGGCATTATTTTTCACCATAAGGCATTATTTTACACTAAGGGGCGGTATTTTTCACCATAAGGCATTATTTTACACTAAGGAATTTATTTTACACTATGAGGCATTATTTTACACTAGGGGGCCGTTTTTTTCACCATAAGGCATTATTTTACACTAAGGGGTGTTATTTTACACTATAAGGCATTATTCTACACTAAGGGTCGTTATTTTACACTATTAGGCATTATTCTACACTAAGGGGTGTTATTTTACACCATAAGTCATTATTCTACACTAAGGGGCTTATTTTACACTATAAGGCATTATTCTACATAAGGGCGTTATTTTACACTATAATGCATTATTCTACACTAAGGGCGTTATTTTACACCAAAGGCATTATTTTACTCTAAGGGGCTTTATTTTACACTATGAGCATTATTTTACACTAAGGGGCGTATTTTACACCCATAAGGCATTATTTTACACTAAGGGGCGTTATTTTACACTATAAGGCATTATTCTACACTAAGGGGCGTAATTTTTCACCATAAGGCATTATTTTACATTAAGGGGCGTTTTTTTACACTAAGTGGTGTATTTTACACTATAAGGCATTATTTTACACTAAGGGGTGTTATTTTCACTATAAGGCATTTTTTACATTAAGGGGCGTTATTTTACACCATAAGGCATTATTTTACACTAAGAGGCTCTATTTTACACTATGAGGCATTATTTTACACTTACGGTGTTAAAACGGGAGTTTATTTACACCAGTGGCAGTTACTTTACACTAACAGATGTTTTACACCTACGGGCGATTATTACATTAACGGGCATTATTTACATATGGGAGTTATTTTACACTAATGGGCCTTATTTTACACTAAAGGCAATTATTACAATATTCTCTCTGCACAAACAAACACAGGGGGATTATGTGGTAAGAGTGCAAAAGTTTGCTGGTGCTTTAACCTGCCACAACCTATCCGATGTTTGCTATCAACTGCAGAGTAATACCTGATGGTGGTCGATGCAAATTAGATTGCAGGACATACATTTGCTTATTACACATACGGTACCCCCTTCTTAGCAGTGAGTTCAGCGTGCTTGTTCTTTAACATTACTTGGAACCTTGTGCATATTGAGTCAACCAGCGGATTGAAAATCTATATTTTTATAGCTACACGGTCCTCATTTACATAGAATACATTTATTAATGTGGATTGGTAATTCCTACCACCAGCACAAGAAAGTTTCTTCTGCCAGACCTCCTCAGTGCAACAAGTGTTATTTTACACTAATGCCATTATTTTATACTAATGGGCATTATTTTATATTAACTGCATTATTTTACACTAACGGGACTTATTAAACACTAAAGGCATTATTTTATAGTAATGGGAGTTATTGTATTTACACTGTGGGGAGTTATTTTACGTTAACAGGCATTATTTTACACTAACGGAGCTATTTTACACTAACGGGCGTTTTTTGCACTAACGTGCACTATTTTGCACTAATGTGCACTATTTTACACTAATTGCACTATTTTACACTAATGTGCACTATTTTTACACTAATGGGCATTGTTTTTAGCTAAAGGTATTATTTTACACTAACAGGAGTTATTTTTCACTAGTGGCATTTTTTACAACAATGGGAATTATTTCACACTAATGGACATTATTGTATACTAACAGGGTGTTATTTACACTAACAGCATTATTTTACACTAATGGGTATTATTTTACCCTACACCCATTTTTTACATTAATGGGTGTTATTTTACACTGACAGACCATGACCATAATGTATGACCACATTGTAATTAAAATAACAATTACACTCATTAAAGCATATGGTAGTGTTTTTTTACACTATCTTGTGCGGTCCTCCAGATCTTCTTAAACTACAACTCCCACTTTGTTACAGAATGCAAGTTTACTTTCTTAAGACTCTCGTAAATTCTCTAAACCAACCAAGGTTCTTTCTGAGCAAGTGGTCCCCAAGGCAAGACACAGACTTTTTCTTTTCTTTAGGTAATTCATTAAACAAGTACAAAGAAGGTGAATATTTCACTTATTTACTACAGGATTTCCTGAGGACATGAATTAACTAATGTGTTTTTCTCTGAGAATTTCCCTCCTGGGTCCAAACATTCATTGTACTGCCAGCATATGTATTTACTGTACTGTACTCTATGTACACTCATGCAGATGGCAGAATAGCAGTAAAGGTAACCGTACTGCTTGTTGATCACTATTCTAACACACATTCTCATAAAACGCAACCTTTCCCATCAGTAATATACATGGAACGACAGACTTTCCTTATCATTAGTGATCAGTAGAGATGGTTGAACTTGCAAAAATTACTCTCAGATTTGTGGATTTTCCAAAAATAAATTTAAAAAATTGCTGTGTGTCCACCTTAACTGTAAATAGCACAGGGACCTGGGGAATGGTCTGGGGAACACGTATCAATGCCCAATATCAGTCCACAATGAGATTTACCTAATATCGGCAGTGTGAAGGGGGCAAAACCACTAATCCTAACTACCATTGCCTTCCCTCTGCCTCTACTTACGCTGGACGTCCCATGGTGACTGGTGACTGTGACTTAGACATTTGGACAGATAGTATACGGGGCCCTGCTTAAATTATATATATTTTTGTTAGGCAAGGGGTTGTACTTTACCTTATACTATTATTCACAACATGGAATCCATATGTGTTTGTTTATATGTTTTTAATGTTTTAATTAGCACTTGATGTTATTCCCAATGCTGCACAATAAAGGGATTATTTATATTAAGCTCATACTGGGGTTGAGTGCCTGGTTCTTTCTTCTTAGTGTTTTGGATACTATTTATTGCTTTTACCAAGAGCACCTCCTGTCTATTTAGACATTTATTTACCTTGTGCACTGCTAAATTTTGTTCTAGAAACATGGGGATTATGTAGTAAGAGTGCAAAAGTTTGCTGGCGCATTAAACTGCAACAACCTATCCGATGTTTGCTATTAACTGCAGTTAAGTAATACCTGATTGGTCGATGCAAATTAGATTGCAGGCCAAACATTTGCTTATTACACATACGGTACCTCCCTTCTTGCAGTGAGTTCAGCGTGCTTGTTCTTTAACATTACTTGGAACCTTGTGCATTTTGCATGTGTCCTCATTTACATAGAATACATTTATTAACAAAGGATTGGTAATCCTACCCCGGCACAAAGAAAGTTGCTTATGCCAGGCCTCCTCTGTCTTTTATACAGGAAAGCCCAGGACTAACCTGGCAGATGAAAACTGTATGTGCTGGTGCTCCTTAATAAATTGGGGGGTAGGAATAATCAGTCCTACTTCCCTGTCCCAGTACTTTCATTTTTAAAAAGTTCATTCTTACAGTGGAGTTGTCAGTGGAGTTGTCCATTAAGAATCATAATAACCGTATAGCTCTATTGTTCTGCTGTAAAAAAAAAATCAGAATTACCAGTTATTCTACTTTTGTGTGACTTATTGGGATCACATGTTCACTGCTTTGCTACTAGAAAAACCGAGCAGTCTGCAAGATTGTAGTAACAATTACCGTAGCAGAGATAATCAATAGATGTGCCTATAAATCATTCATTTGACAGTTAAGGTTTTAATTCTGCTTAGTGTGCAGTTTGTTTGTCATGCTCTTAACAATAGAGTTAGGGGCGTTATTTTACACTATTAGGGCATTATTCTACACTAAGGGGCGTTATTTTACACCATAAGTCATTATTCTACACTAAGGGGCGTTTATTTTACACTATGAGGCATTATTTTACATTAAGGGGCATTATTTTTCACCATAAGGCATTATTTTACACTAAGGGGTAAGGGGCATTATTTTTCACCATAAGGCATTATTTTACACTAAGGGGCGTTATTTTACACTAAGGAACTTTATTTTACACTATGAGGCATTATTTTACACGTTATTTATCACTAGGAACTTTATTTTACACTATGAGCACTTATTTTACACTAGGGGCATTATTTTTCACCATAAGGCATTATTTTACACTAAGGGGCGGTATATTTTCACCATAAGGCATTATTTTACACTAAGGAATTTATTTACACTATGAGGCATTATTTTACACTAGGGGGCCGTTTTTTTCACCATAAGGCATTATTTTACACTAAGGGGTGTTATTTTACACTATAAGGCATTATTCTACACTAAGGGTCGTTATTTTACACTAATTAGGCATTATTCTACACTAAGGGGTGTTATTTTACACCATAAGTCATTATTCTACACTAAGGGGCTTATTTTACACTATAAGGCATTATTCTACTAAGGCGTTATTTTACACTATAATGCATTATTCTACACTAAGGGCGTTATTTTACACCAAAGGCATTATTTTACTCTAAGGGGCTTTATTTTACACTATGAGGCATTATTTTACACTAAGGGGCGTATTTTACACCCATAAGGCATTATTTTAACACTAAGGGGCGTTATTTTACACTATAAGGCATTATTCTACACTAAGGGGCGTAATTTTTCACCATAAGGCATTATTTTACATTAAGGGCGTTTTTTTACACTAAGTGGTGTATTTTACACTATAAGGCATTATTTTACACTAAGGGTGTTATTTTCACTATAAAGGCATTTTTTACATTAAGGGCGTTATTTTACACCATAAGGCATTATTTTACACTAAGAGGCTCTATTTTACACTATGAGGCATTATTTTACACTTACGGTGTTAAAACGGGAGTTTATTTACACCAGTGGCAGTTACTTTACACTAACAGATGTTTTACACCTACGGGCGATATATTACATTAACGGGCATTATTTACATATGGGAGTTATTTTACACTAATGGGCCTTATTTTACACTAAAGGCAATTATTACAATATTCTCTCTGCACAAACAAACACAGGGGGATTATGTGGTAAGAGGTGCAAAAGTTTGCTGGTGCTTTAACCTGCCACAACCTATCCGATGTTTGCTATCAACTGCAGAGTAATACCTGATGGTGGTCGATGCAAATTAGATTGCAGGACATACATTTGCTTATTACACATACGGTACCCCCTTCTTAGCATGAGTTCAGCGTGCTTGTTCTTTAACATTACTTGGAACCTTGTGCATATTGAGTCAAACCAGCGGATTGAAAATCTATATTTTTATAGCTACACGGTCCTCATTTACATAGAATACATTTATTAATGTGGATTGGTAATTCCTACCACCAGCACAAGAAAGTTTCTTCTGCCAGACCTCCTCAGTGCAACAAGTGTTATTTTACACTAATGCCATTATTTTATACTAATGGGCATTATTTTATATTAACTGCATTATTTTACACTAACGGGACTTATTAAACACTAAAGGCATTATTTTATAGTAATGGGAGTTATTGTATTTACACTGTGGGGAGTTATTTTACGTTAACAGGCATTATTTTACACTAACGGAGCTATTTTACACTAACGGGCGTTTTTTGCACTAACGTGCACTATTTTGCACTAATGTGCACTATTTTACACTAATTGCACTATTTTACACTAATGTGCACTATTTTTACACTAATGGGCATTGTTTTTAGCTAAAGGTATTATTTTACACTAACAGGAGTTATTTTCACTAGTGGCATTTTTTACAACAATGGGAATTATTTCACACTAATGGAATTATTGTATACTAACAGGGTGTTATTTACACTAACAGCATTATTTTACACTAATGGGTATTATTTTACCCTACACCCATTTTTTACATTAATGGGTGTTATTTTACACTGACAGACCATGACCATAATGTATGACCACATTGTAATTAAAATAACAATTAACTCATTAAAGCATATGGTAGTGTTTTTTTACACTATCTTGTGCGGTCCTCCAGATCTTCTTAAACTACAACTCCCACTTTGTTACAGAATGCAAGTTTACTTTCTTAAGACTCTCGTAAATTCTCTAAACCAACCAAGGTTCTTTCTGAGCAAGTGGTCCCCAAGGCAAGACACAGACTTTTTCTTTTCTTTAGGTAATTCATTAAACAAGTACAAAGAAGGTGAATATTTCACTTATTTACTACAGGATTTCCTGAGGACATGAATTAACTAATGTGTTTTTCTCTGAGAATTTCCCTCCTGGGTCCAAACATTCATTGTACTGCCAGCATATGTATTTACTGTACTGTACTCTATGTACACTCATGCAGATGGCAGAATAGCAGTAAAGGTAACCGTACTGCTTGTTGATCACTATTCTAACACACATTCTCATAAAACGCAACCTTTCCCATCAGTAATATACATGGAACGACAGACTTTCCTTATCATTAGTGATCAGTAGAGATGGTTGAACTTGCAAAAATTACTCTCAGATTTGTGGATTTTCCAAAAATAAATTTAAAAAATTGCTGTGTGTCCACCTTAACTGTAAATAGCACAGGGACCTGGGGAATGGTCTGGGGAACACGTATCAATGCCCAATATCAGTCCACAATGAGATTTACCTAATATCGGCAGTGTGAAGGGGGCAAAACCACTAATCCTAACTACCATTGCCTTCCCTCTGCCTCTACTTACGCTGGACGTCCCATGGTGACTGGTGACTGTGACTTAGACATTTGGACAGATAGTATACGGGGCCCTGCTTAAATTATATATATTTTTGTTAGGCAAGGGGTTGTACTTTACCTTATACTATTATTCACAACATGGAATCCATATGTGTTTGTTTATATGTTTTTAATGTTTTAATTAGCACTTGATGTTATTCCCAATGCTGCACAATAAAGGGATTATTTATATTAAGCTCATACTGGGGTTGAGTGCCTGGTTCTTTCTTCTTAGTGTTTTGGATACTATTTATTGCTTTTACCAAGAGCACCTCCTGTCTATTTAGACATTTATTTACCTTGTGCACTGCTAAATTTTGTTCTAGAAACATGGGGATTATGTAGTAAGAGTGCAAAAGTTTGCTGGCGCATTAAACTGCAACAACCTATCCGATGTTTGCTATTAACTGCAGTTAAGTAATACCTGATTGGTCGATGCAAATTAGATTGCAGGCCAAACATTTGCTTATTACACATACGGTACCTCCCTTCTTGCAGTGAGTTCAGCGTGCTTGTTCTTTAACATTACTTGGAACCTTGTGCATTTTGCATGTGTCCTCATTTACATAGAATACATTTATTAACAAAGGATTGGTAATCCTACCCCGGCACAAAGAAAGTTGCTTATGCCAGGCCTCCTCTGTCTTTTATACAGGAAAGCCCAGGACTAACCTGGCAGATGAAAA
This sequence comes from Hymenochirus boettgeri, assembly GCA_019447015.1. NCBI lineage: Eukaryota > Metazoa > Chordata > Amphibia > Anura > Pipidae > Hymenochirus > Hymenochirus boettgeri. Next base: position 35,257,497 of record CM033473.1, read on the forward strand.
CTGTATGTGCTGGTGCTCCTTAATAAATTGGGGGGTAGGAATAATCAGTCCTACTTCCCTGTCCCAGTACTTTCATTTTTAAAAAGTTCATTCTTACAGTGGAGTTGTCAGTGGAGTTGTCCATTAAGAATCATAATAACCGTATAGCTCTATTGTTCTGCTGTAAAAAAAAAATCAGAATTACCAGTTATTCTACTTTTGTGTGACTTATTGGGATCACATGTTCACTGCTTTGCTACTAGAAAAACCGAGCAGTCTGCAAGATTGTAGTAACAATTACCGTAGCAGAGATAATCAATAGATGTGCCTATAAATCATTCATTTGACAGTTAAGGTTTTAATTCTGCTTAGTGTGCAGTTTGTTTGTCATGCTCTTAACAATAGAGTTTAAGGGGCATTATTTTTCACCATAAGGCATTATTTTACACTAAGGGGCGTTATTTTACACTAAGGAACTTTATTTTACACTATGAGGCATTATTTTACAACAAATGTTCCTCCCACTTGCCAATCAATGCATTTACAGTAAACAGTTAATGAAACAGACAATATTTTGTCCCAATGATTACACGGAATGGCTGTGATTATCAAAATGGAAATTTTACAATTTATCAATACAGCAGGAACATGTTTCTTCTTCTCTGGTCAATGCTGCACCTCTCTATGTGCTACACACCCAAGAATAAAAATCACTGATTAGAAAGTAAGGGGGGAGGTCTGAAATCTGCGGTTACGAATACTAGTTCCTCCTTCTAATCTGCGGTTGGCACATGCTCATTGCAGGATAGCAGAAGAAACAGGAAGAGATGAGTTACAGTGACTGAAGGAGGAGTAGACAAGCCACAGGGGCTGTGAAGGGGAGGGCCATGAAATGCTTTCCATTCAGCCAGTCTCATATGATTATCCAGCAGAATACCATATGAGCAGTTGTAGCCCAGCTATTGGGTTGGCTGTGATTAATTTAGGGTACAGGTAGAGTTATCTGGAAGAGGAATAATCATTTCCAAGCTACACACCCAGATTGTAACAATACATACAGCATACCTGAAACGCAGTAGGACTTCCCCTGTGACAAGCTCACGTACAGAGACTAATAGGATTCACAATGGAGCGTAACCAGAGTATGTATCCTTTTGTTTGTTTAATATCACTAAAAGAGAAACAAAATGTTCGCTATGTGACATCACGTGAGGGTAGAGAATGTAACAACCTGTCATGACTCTCGTAATGACTCATGTCTGTTTAGAATTCAGGAACACAATATTTCCATGGACTAAAGTTAAACGAGGTGAAGGCCATAAGCAAACACCAGGTCTGATCTTCTTTATATAAACAAAAATAATTTAACCCAATTGTTTAGGCTAGGTTAACTATGGACCTTCACCTGAACCTAGCCTTAGTGTAACTACAATCCCAGAATGCCCTAACAGACGGAGTTGTAGTTCAACAGCTAAAGAAGACACAGAATATAATTTTTCAGCAAACACTAAAGTCTGTCATACCACACTGCGAACACATGTTCACCCCTTTAAAGGGTATGTCCATCAAAAGTAGTTGGTTTCTACTCGGATTTACTGAAGAACAGGAGGTAAATGCACTATCTCTTACCTCCGATTCTTCAGTAAATCTTACAGGAGAGTAGGAGACACTTAACCGCGGACCCCCGCTCCAGTGCCAAATTCCCCGACGCCTCTGACGCATCTCCAGTCTTTTTGCACTGTGCGCGCATGCTTCGAAGTAAGATATAGTGAAGCACTAGTGAAGTATTGCATAATGGGGTTTAGGGTACTTAGTCTAGGTTTAAAATTTAAATATTAATAGGTAATATTTACTCTGGAATTCAGAGGATATGGTATGTAATTATTAGACAAAGTAAATATCAATAAACCCCTGGACCAGATGGAATACATCCTCAGATTTAAAGAGCTTGTCCATTTTTTATCTAACCACTGTTTTCTTCTTATCTTTTTTTTGATTCACTCTCTGGTTGTGTGCCTCTGGATTGGAAAAAATCCATGTTGTACTATATTCAAAAAAGGTAGTCATTCCCAACCTGGTAACTATAAACATGTAAGCCTAACATCAGTGGTAGGGAAGGTGCTGGAGACTTTTTTATGGTATCATATCCTTGTCTTTGTCTCCAGACTCTGATCTTATTAGTAGTCACATCAGCATGGATGGATGAAGAAGTGAGTAAGAAGTTTAGATTCAGGCACAGCAGTGGATGTGGTATACTTGGATTTTGCTAAAGCTTTTGATACTGTGCCACATAGGTGACTAATGTACAAACTGAGGACTGCTGGCCTAGAAGAAAACATTTGTACATGGATAGAGAATTGATTATTGGATCATACAGCAGATTGGTGGTAAATGACTGCATACATGTGCACTAAGTTCTTAATTGAGTGCCTTATAATGACTTAGAAGGGGGCATTGAGAGCAAGGTCTCTGTGTTTGCTGATGACACTAAACTATGCAGAGCTTTGGAAACTTCAAATGATGTACAAGTGCTGCAAGCAGATCTATATAGATTATCACAATGGGCAGCAGAATGGCAGATGAGATTCAATGTTGTTAAATGTAAGGTGATGCATTTGGTATTTAATAATCCCTGTGCCACCTACACCATAATAACTGTGTTAAGTGCATCTGTATTGAAAAAATTTGGTAGTTCTAGTAGTTTAACAAACAATGCCATAAAGCCATGGCTGAGCTAGCATATTGTCTTGTTATGAAGAGGGAAATAGATTCAAGGAAGAGAATATTATTCTCCCCTTTACAAGCACTGGAAAGGCCTCATTTGGAATATGCGGTGCAGTCTTGAATACTATATACAAAAGGAAAATCTTGAAATGGAAAGAGTTCAGTAACTAAATTAATAAGGGATGGGAAGGCTTAAATATGCAGGCAGATTAGACAAGTTAGTGTTGTTTACATTAGAGGAGCGATGTTTGTGTGAGGATATGATCACTGTATACAAATATATTTGGGCCATACAATAACTCTCTGGTGTATTGTGTACTAATAGGTCATATCAGAGGACTCGTGGACATCCTTTAAGGTTGGAAGAAAAGAAGTTTCATCTTCAGTTAGGAAAGGTTTCTTTACAGTGAAAACGGTGAAACTGTGGAACTGTCTTCCAGCAGATGTGGTAATGGCAAGTTAATTGAATAGCTTTAAAAAAGGCCTGGATAAGTTTCTAAACTAAAAAAAAAATATTGAGAATTACTGGTCTTAATACATATACTGTAGATCTGGTTAATGCAGGAAAGCTTTCCGAATTTCTGAATTTCCTGAACGTTGGGCTAGATCGATGGATGTCTTTATTCAACCTCCATTACTATGTTAATATGTTTAGTTTATGCTTCCAATCAGATAAGGCTCCATTCTTTAAGAATTTTTTGACACATTGCAAGAATTCACAGGGAGATTCAATAAAAGTTCTTACGTTAAAAATGGTGCTAATTTTGCCCCAACCAATCCGATCTAATTTAACATTTGAAAGCTAACTCTGATTGGTTGGGGCAAAATTAGCACCATTTTTCACAATAAGAACTTTTATTGATAAACCCTGTCAGTTTGGTCATACATAAATTGGAGGTGACTTTAACACCATTCTTCAGAACAATCTCAAAAAGTCCATAGACTTAATCAAAGCAACCGACCCATCAACATCACATTGACAGAGAAGAAACATCTAGTCCGACTTCATTAGCTGACATATGGAAAGAACATTTTCCAAAAGAATATACATTCTTCGTCCACCCACACAACACATACTATAACCAAAACAAATAAACAGGCCAAAAATCCCCACATCCACATTGGAGGTCACGCCATAGTGTAGTACAATAACACTGGGTAATAGACAAACAAAAGGACAGAGAAAACTAACGAAACACTCCTGCTAGACAACACCTATGTCAAGAATCAAAGAAACACTAACAATGACATTAAAGGGCATGTTTTACCCTCAAAACAAAAAAATGGTCAATTGTCAGTTACCTGCCCTCAAAGCCAACTGATATAGTTTCCACTTTTTTCCTGCAATACTAACCAGACATTTAAGCATAATTATTGTCCCCATTCTGGTAGAGTCAGGGCTCTTCACACTACATCAGTTTGTATCCGTTTTTCAAACCCAGGTGTGTTTAAAAAAATGGACAGACGTAAAACCCCATAGGATTTCATAATATCGTTCACACCTGCTGCTTTATAATCCGTTCCGTTACAGTCTGCATGCAGCATTTCTGTCCGTTTTTTCTTGCATTTTCTATGGAAATCTATGGAATACACACTGTTAAAAAATGAATACAAATTTTACCACATAGAAAAAATGGATACAAACTGACAGAAACACATGCTGTGCGTAACTGTCAGTTTCTGTCAGTTTCTAGTGTGAACGAGCCCTAAACTGGCCCCCTCCCTCCATGCAGTCAATCAAGGCTGTGACTGCTGACATCACAACCAATAACTGACTGCTTTTTCACCTGCACATGCTCAAGCTTATAAAAAGCTCTTAAGCAGGGGAGGAGGCAGATATTTTTGCCAGAAAGAATAAAACTTATGATTACATCTCTGGTTACAAATGCATGTACAAACTGGGAAAATAGCAGTTGGGGTTGTGAGCAGATAACTGACAAGTCACCAGTTTTTTGTTTCAAGGGTGGACATGCCTGTTTCATGTGGTGTAAATAAAGACAACACAAGTGACTACGCACAGAAGCCATGTTACAGTGGGTTACAACAAAACAGAACAGGAAGACAGTCAAAGGAAGTAAGTCCCAAAGAGATGCATCATAGAGTTGCACTTACATAACAATGCCCTTTAATGAAAACCCACCCCGATATAGCTTTCCAGTTATTTGGGATGCTCATATAGCAGTAGTAAGAGGAGTGTTGCTATCACACAGAGGAGGTCTGTTATGTTGGGTTAATGGTAGGGTATATAGGTTGGAGTAGATGGACGTATGTCTTTATTCAGCCCTATCACTATGTTACTATGTATATGCTAAGTAACTCAGTAAATTTATTTTTACCACATAGAGAACGCTAAATAACATCACATAACAAAATGTATTTTTATGAATAACACCAAAGCTACATTCTACACAGTATGCAATCAGACCACATACACAGCCTGAAACCTGCACACTCGACCCCCTGGAAACCCAATAACAATGCTGAAAGACTCTAAGGTAAGAAATACCAAATGCCAAAAACTTATAATAATAATACATAGTGTGATATTTTTAATGGAGCTGCAGGGGTATATATCCTTATAAATATCACTCAGCTATGTCACTAAGTGACTCATTTTCTATATATTTCTTATATCCCACTGCTCCTCCATTCCAGTGTCCATGCCTGGACAATGAAAATGATTTTTTGCAGTGTTTAACTTCACTAACGGGACTTGCTAGAGCTTTCTCCTGTCACTTCATAACCAATACCAAGTGTAAAAGTTCTTCTCAGCGCCAAATGGGACATTTGTGTCCTCAGTAGCTTTGAACAGCGACAAAACAAGTTAGCTCCACTCTATTAGGAAATATGGTACTTTAAGATCGGTTGGATGGTTTACTCAGGCCATGAGGTGTGTGTTTAAAGGAGAAAAGAGAGAAAAACGTCTAGTTAAAATCAAGGGGTCATACCCATTAAAATCAGTTAATAAATGATGAATATAAAACACTTTCTCTTAGATGGCAGAGTTCTCGTGTTGTCAGTCCTTCAATAGGAACACACTGACTGACAACACAGAACTCTGCCATCTAAAATTAAAAATAAAAAAATGTTGCCGTATTAGTCCAATATAGGTAGTAAGAATTAGAGAACTGTGATACTTTTAATGGACTAACGTTTATTTCAGTAGACAAGCTTTCAAGGGATCAACCTCTTCCTCAGTACCGCTCTGACCTGAGAAAGAGGGTAGATCCCTCGAAAGCTTTACTCTCTGGGCAAATAAATGTTCGCTACCAGTTAGTGCGACTTTAAACACCATATTAGCGTCGGGTGCGTGGGTTACGCAAAAATATACCGCATGCACATAAATAACATTCTTACTTCCCTGGACCCCAAAAGGCATTTGATATGGTAGATGGGTCCTATATCACATATAGCGGTAGAGTAAAAAAACACAGACTACAACACTGACTTGAAATGGTAAAAGTATAACCATTTATATTTTTTACGGACTCAGTTTAAAAACATTTAAATACATATTTACAATAATTCATCTGCCCTAGAGACATCCATCTACCACCTCATCTCCAACCTTTATATTTTTTTATCCTGGGATCATCTGCAAACAAAAAACTATTTTTGCAACAAGATGCATGTTCCAGTAATAATGTTTGTAACATTATTTACAACGATGGTTTAGTCATACAACTGAGCAACATGCAACAAAGCTAATCACCAGAATGGGATCACATACACAAGGCTAATTTCAGCCAAATGACAAATGCTGTTTGCAGAACGTTTCCTGATCTGTTCCCTGGCGGTCGTTTATAGCGTAATACTAAATGTAGCGCTTCTCTAACGGCAACAATCTGGAACCGCTCAGGTTTGCAGTTCGTCTGAAATAAGCACAACAAAGCTAATCTAACTTCATACAATTGTACAGAAAGTTGTGCGATAAGGAACCACCAAACACACCAGTGTTTGGACTCCAATGGCAAAACATCTGGAACCTGCAAGGAATAATATAATAAAGAAACTGCAGTGCATTATTTTACTGCATTGATTCACTAAGGGCGTTATTTACACTATAAGCATTATTCTACACTAAGGGGCGGTATTTTTACACCATAAGCATTATTTTACACTAAGGGCCGTATTTTTCACCATAAGGCATTTTTTTACACTAAGGAGCGTTATTTTACACTATAATGCATTATTCTACACTAAGGAACTTTATTTTCACTATGAGGCATTATTTTCATTAAGGGGCGTATTTTTCCACCTAAGGCATTATTTACACAAGGAACTTTATTTACACTATGATGCATTATTTTAACTAAGGGGTGGTATTTTTCACCATAAGGCATTATTTTACACTAAGGGGCGTTATTTTACACTATAAGGCATTATTCTACACTAAGGGGCGTTATTTTACACTATTAGGGCATTATTCTACACTAAGGGGCGTTATTTTACACCATAAGTCATTATTCTACACTAAGGGGCGTTATTTTACACTATTAGGGCATTATTCTACACTAAGGGCATTATTTTTCACCATAGGCATTATTTTACACTAAGGTGCGTTAATTTTACCTAAGGAACTTATTTTACCACTATGAGGCATTATTTTACCATTAAGGGCATTATTTTTCACCAAGCATTATTTTACACTAAGGGGCGTTATTTTACACTAAGGAACTTTATTTTACACTATGAGGCATTATTTTACACTAAGGGGCATTATTTTTCACCATAAGGCATTATTTTACACTAAGGGGCGGTATTTTTCACCATAAGGCATTATTTTACACTAAGGAACTTTATTTTACACTATGAGGCATTATTTTACACTAGGGGGCCGTTTTTTTCACCATAAGGCATTATTTTACACTAAGGGGTGTTATTTTACACTATAAGGCATTATTCTACACTAAGGGTCGTTATTTTACACTATTAGGGCATTATTCTACACTAAGGGGTGTTATTTTACACCATAAGTCATTATTCTACACTAAGGGGCGTTATTTTACACTATAAGGCATTATTCTACACTAAGGGGCGTTATTTTACACTATAATGCATTATTCTACACTAAGGGGCGTTATTTTACACCATAAGGCATTATTTTACTCTAAGGGGCTTTATTTTACACTATGAGGCATTATTTTACACTAAGGGGCGTTATTTTACACCATAAGGCATTATTTTACACTAAGGGGCGTTATTTTACACTATAAGGCATTATTCTACACTAAGGGGCGTAATTTTTCACCATAAGGCATTATTTTACATTAAGGGGCGTTATTTTACACTAAGTGGTGTTATTTTACACTATAAGGCATTATTTTACACTAAGGGGTGTTATTTTACACTATAAGGCATTATTTTACATTAAGGGGCGTTATTTTACACCATAAGGCATTATTTTACACTAAGAGGCTCTATTTTACACTATGAGGCATTATTTTACACTTACGGTGTTAAAACGGGAGTTATTTTACACCAGTGGCAGTTACTTTACACTAACAGATGTTTTACACCTACGGGCGATATATTACATTAACGGGCATTATTTTACACTAATGGGAGTTATTTTACACTAATGGGCCTTATTTTACACTAAAGGCATTATTTTACAATATTCTCTCTGCACAAACAAACACAGGGGGATTATGTGGTAAGAGGTGCAAAAGTTTGCTGGTGCTATTAACCTGCCACAACCTATCCGATGTTTGCTATCAACTGCAGTTAAGTAATACCTGATTGGTCGATGCAAATTAGATTGCAGGACATACATTTGCTTATTACACATACGGTACCTCCCTTCTTAGCAGTGAGTTCAGCGTGCTTGTTCTTTAACATTACTTGGAACCTTGTGCATATTGAGTCAAACCAGCGGATTGAAAAATCTATATTTTTATAGCTACACGGTCCTCATTTACATAGAATACATTTATTAATGTAGGATTGGTAATTCCTACCACCAGCACAAAGAAAGTTTCTTCTGCCAGACCTCCTCAGTGCAACAAGTGTTATTTTACACTAATGCCATTATTTTATACTAATGGGCATTATTTTATATTAACTGCATTATTTTACACTAACGGGACTTATTTAACACTAAAGGCATTATTTTATAGTAATGGGAGTTATTGTATTTACACTGTGGGGAGTTATTTTACGTTAACAGGCATTATTTTACACTAACAGGAGCTATTTTACACTAACGGGCGTTATTTTGCACTAACGTGCACTATTTTGCACTAATGTGCACTATTTTACACTAATGTGCACTATTTTACACTAATGTGCACTATTTTACACTAATGGGCATTGTTTTATGCTAAAGGTATTATTTTACACTAACAGGAGTTATTTTACACTAGTGGCATTATTTTACAACAATGGGAATTATTTCACACTAATGGCATTATTGTATACTAACAGGTGTTATGTTACACTAACAGGCATTATTTTACACTAATGGGTATTATTTTACCCTAACACCCATTATTTTACATTAATGGGTGTTATTTTACACTGACAGACCATGACCATAATGTATGACCACATTGTAATTAAAATAACAATTACACTCATTAAAGCATATGGTAGTGTTATTTTACACTATCTTGTGCGGTCCTCCAGATCTTCTTAAACTACAACTCCCAGCATTTGTTACAGAATGCAAGTTTACTTTCTTAAGACTCTCAGTAAATTCTCTAAACCAACCAAGGTTCTTTCTGAGCAAAGTGGTCCCCAAGGCAAGACACAGACTTTTTTCCTTTCTTATAAGGTAATTCATTAAACAAGTACAAAGAAGGTGAAATATTTCACTTATTTACTACAGGATTTCCTGAGGACATGAATTTAACTAAATGTGTTTTTCTCTGAGAATTTCCCTCCTGGGTCCAAACATTCATTGTAACTGCCAGCATATGTATTTACTGTACTTGTACTCTATGTACACTCATGCAGATGGCAGAATAGCAGTAAAGGTAACCGTACTGCTTGTTGATCACTATTCTAACACACATTCTCATAAAACGCAACCTTTCCCATCAGTAATATACATGGAACGACAGACTTTCCTTATCATTAGTGATCAGTAGAGATGGTTGAACTTGCAAAAATTACTCTCAGATTTGTGGATTTTCCAAAAATAAATTTAAAAAAAATTGCGTGTGTGGCCACCTTAACTGTAAATAGCACAGGGACCTGGGGAATGGTCTGGGGAACACGTATCAATGCCCAATATCAGTCCACAATGAGATTTACCTAATATCGGCAGTGTGAAGGGGGCAAAACCAGCTAATCCTAACTACCATATGCCTTCCCTCTGCCTCTACTTACGCTGGGACGTCCCATGGTGACTGGTGACTGTGACTTAGACATTTGGACAGATGAGTATACGGGGCCCTGCTTAAATTATAATTATTTTTGTTAGGCAAGGGGTATGTACTTTACCTTATACTATTATTCACAACATGGAATCCATATGTGTTTGTTTATATGTTTTTAAATGTTTTAATTAGCACTTGATGTTATTCCCAATGCTGCACAATAAAGGGATTATTTTATACTAGCTCATACTGGGGTTGAGTGCCTGGTTCTTTCTTCTTAGTGTTTTTGATACTATTTATTGCTTTTACCAAGAGCACCTCCTGTCTATTTAGACATTTATTTACCTTGTGCACTGCTAAATTTTGTTCTAGAACATGGGGATTATGTAGTAAGAGGTGCAAAAGTTTGCTGGCGCTATTAAACTGCAACAACCTATCCGATGTTTGCTATTAACTGCAGTTAAGTAATACCTGATTGGTCGATGCAAATTAGATTGCAGGCCAAACATTTGCTTATTACACATACGGTACCTCCCTTCTTAGCAGTGAGTTCAGCGTGCTTGTTCTTTAACATTACTTGGAACCTTGTGCATATTGCATGTGTCCTCATTTACATAGAATACATTTATTAACAAAGGATTGGTAATTCCTACCACCGGCACAAAGAAAGTTGCTTATGCCAGGCCTCCTCTGTCTTTAATACAGGAAAGCCCAGGACTAACCTGGCAGATGAAAACTGTATGTGCTGGTGCTCCTTAATGAAATTGGGGGGTAGGAATAATCAGTCCTACTTCCCTGTCCCAGGTAGCTTTCATTTTTAAAAAGTTCATTCTTACAGTGGAGTTGTCAGTGGAGTTGTCCATTAAGAATCATAATAACCGTATAGCTCTATTGTTCTGCTGTAAAAAAAAAAGTCAAGAATTACCAGTTATTCTACTTTTGTGTGACTTATTGGGATCACATGTTCACTGCTTTGCTACTAAGAAACCGGAGCAGTCTGCAAGATTGTAAGTAACAATTACCGTAGCAGAGATAATCAATAGATGTGCCTATAAATCATTCATTTGACAGGTAAGGTTTTAATTCTGCTTAGTGTGCAGTTTGTTTGTCATGCTCTTAACATTAGTTCCATTACCTCCCCGCATGGGGCAACCGGACATCTAGGGTGGGCCCCATTTAGGCTCTGCCCAGAGCTGCCCCAGAATGTCCCATCCTGGAATGCCCTGGCCATGCCCCTAGAATGCCCAAGCCCCACCTCCCTGAGATAGACTCTTAAGGGGTAATTGTGGTCCAAAAATGACTTTAGGTAAACTGACAGGAATTGCTTTCCTGAGTATTTTTGCAACTTACTTTCATTATTTATATATTTTTTTACATAGTTTTGAAGATATTTACATTTTTATGTGTGATATGGTAGCAGCATCACCAGGTCCCCTGCACTTTCTCTTTGTCTCCTTCACTTGCCCCCCCCCCCCCCCTCCTTGCAGTCCCATGGCCCCTCCAATGCCTCCTTTAGTCACTGTAACTCTTCCTGGTTCCTTCTACTTCCTGCACTGAGCATGTGCCAACCACAGATTAGAAGGAGGAAGTAGTATTGTGACCGCAGATTCAGAACCTCCCACCCTCTTAACTTTCTGACCAGTTATTTCTTCATATCTGGGGCTGTGCAGCACGTAGAGAGGTGGTTTATGGCTAATTTTAAAGGTAGGAACCTGGACAGTTCCCCTTTAAGATTGGATCAATTGGACAGATACATAGTTCCTTTGTTCACCATCTGTATAGATTCATTAATGACAGCCATTATCAGGTATTTAATGTTATTATGTCTTTTTGTGTGTAGAATAGTGTGTGTTGCCAGATTCCGTATTGTATCATGTCTGACAAAGAAGCAACTTTGAAATCTTCCATTTTCAATCTTTTTATTTGTCCAAGAAATTACTTTATCTCTAAGATGTCTTTGGTTTCCTTTTTACACTAATAAACATACTAGTAGAAGGGGTTACTTCCGCGCTCTGGTGTGATAGGGAATGTTTAGCTGCGTGGGAGTGGCTGAGCTGCAAGCGGTCCACTGAATTGTTTATAAAATCTTTAAAAGTTTCTTGCTTGCACTTGGGGGTATGGTTAGGGGAGGGGTTAAAAGCAAAAAATAAAAAAAAATGGGTTTGGCTAGTTCACACAATGCGTTATTTTAACGCAGTAGAACATCACGCTTGCGATGTAGTGCGATGTTTCGCTGCATTAACATTGCACGCAACGCACTGTATAGCAGCTCAATATTGTGAATGGTACTGTTCACTACTATGAGCAGAGTGTTTCCACTCTGCTCACTACTATTCACTACTATGAGTGATGTTTCCACAGGAAATCTCACCAAAACGCTCTATAGTGGGAACGAGATCTTAAAGGGTATGTCCAACCCCCCAACCTAAATTTTGATATCTTGCAGGGAATAGCTATAATCCTCGACCTTGTGGGGTTTATAGCAAATGTAATCCCCAAATGTACTTACCAGCCTTTGTTCCCCCACTGCCTTCTGCTTAACTTCTGTGTCTTTCCGTGCACGGAAGTCAAGCAGGAGGGGCTGAACCAGCATCCGCTCCTGTGATTGGCTAAGGCATCGCACCTTAGCCAATCACAGGTGCGGATGCTGGTCGATGTTACGCTGCGTTAAAATAATGCATAGTGTGAACGTAATCTAACATAATATAAAACACACTTAACTTATTTGCTTTTTATTTTTTGCTTTTAACCCTTCCCTACCCATACCCCCAAGCGCAAGCAATAAACTTTTAAAGATCTCATAAAAGTTCTAAAACACATTCATTGGTTGTAGAGAAAAACTATAGACCTGCATCACCATAATTGAAATACCAGGCACAATTATAAACATGGATCATAAATGAACAAACTTACAGTAATGATTAATTTGTATATCAATGGCATGTTCTCCCCTTTAAAACTTTTTACCACACACTAACTCCACTTTTGCAGTACATACGTTTCTCGCGCACTACTAAGGGAAGGAACAACCAGAGTTAAAAAGTATAAGGTAACAACATAGTTGAGGAGCACAGGAAAGAGTCTAGCACTGTGGTGTTAGCTACATAGATCTAGAGGAAAATAAACCTAAAAGTAATCAATTTAGCAAATTGTACAGGAATTATTCTCTGGATTGGTATAAATGAAACTAAAGCTGGGTACAGATGTGTAATTTTATAAATCAACCAGCGACTGCACTGTGAACATCAGTTTCAGCCCACCATTTGTTTGTGTATGGGTGATTGGTCAGATGTCAATGTTCCAGATGCAGCTATGAGATTGTTTATTGTGAACACAATGTTATTTTTTTTATATACAAACAATAAATGTGCAGGCCAAGGCCAAGTTCCTACCTTTAATATGAGCCATCAACCACCTCTCTACATGCTGCACAGCCCCAGATATGAAGAAATAACTGGTCAGAAAGTCAGGGAGTGGGAGGTTCTGAATCTGTGGTCACAAATACTAGTTCCTCCTTCTAATCTGCGGTTAGCACATGCTCAGTAAATAAGAAAGCAGTGGAAATCAGGAAGAGATCGAGTTACAGTGAAGGAGTGGGAGGGGCCATGGGGGTTTTCAAGGGGAGGGGCCACGAGGAGGAGGAGACAGGGAAGTGGGACTGTCACATGGGGAATGGATACTGCTACCCTATCACACAAAAAAATGTAAATATCTTCGAAACTATGTAAAAAAAATAATGAAAGAAAATTGTAAAAATACTCAGGAAACAATTCCTGTCAATTTAGCTGAAGTCAATTTTGGACAACAGTTACCTGTCCACCCCCAAAACTATAATTTCCCCCACTACTGGCCCCACTCTGTAGAGTAATAAAATCCTTACCTTACATCCCTGCTCCAAATGGTTCTCCTGTAAAGTCCCCACAAAGTCCCAAAAACTGGCCACCAGGAGCACTGCAGGGAGGGAAATTATTTCCGCCTCTGAGGCTTCCTCTTAGATGTTTTTGGCTTGCTCAGAGCAGCCCTCCTCCCTCCTCCCCCCCCTTCCCTCTCCCTCTCCCACCCGTTTTCCTCTCCCTACCCTTGGGGTATTGTAGGGCTTCCTCCCCCAGCCCCAACCGCTATAATAGTTTTTACAGAAACTCCCCCAATCTTTACTTTCCTTCCCTCTTTCCCCCAGCGTTCTGAACTGCCGGCAGCCGCGTCGTAATTGGCTGCCTCTCAGCCAATCACGGACGCAGCTGCCGGTCCGGCCCCCTGCTTGCAGTTTCATGCAAGCAGAGGGCTGGGCAGTATGGCAGAGATAAGAGGGAAGGTAAGTAAAGATCAGGGGAGTTTCTGGACATAAGAATAATGCAGTTGGGGCTGGGGGAGGGAGACCTACAATATATCAAAATTTTAAAAAACGAGTGGAAATGCCCTTTAAAAATATCTCAATCATTATAGACACACTTTTTGTAAATAATTATTAAGAAATGTACGGATTTTTTTATTATTATTATTATGATTTATTTATTAAAAAAACTCACAAGATTAGTTGCTGTGAGCCCCCCTCGGATCATTCCATTATATGCATATAATGCATATAATGTATATAATGCGTATAATGTATAGAATGTATATAATGTATAGAATGTATATAATGCATAAAATGTATAGAATGCATATAATGCATATAATGTATAGAATGTTTATAATGCATATAATGTATAGAATGCATATAATTTATAGAATGTATAGAATGCATATAATGTATAGAATGCATATAATGTATAGAATGCATATAATGTATAGAATGTATATAATTTATAGAATGCATAGAATGTATTGAATGCATAGAATGTATATAATGCATATAATGTATAGAATGCATAGAATGTATAGAATGCATATAATTTATAGAATGTATATAATGCATAGAATGTATAGAATGCATACAATGCATAGAATGTATAGAATGCATATAATGCATAGAATGTATAGAATGTTTAGAATGCATAGAATGTATAGAATGTTTAGAATGCATATAATGTATAGAATGCATATAATTTGTAGAATGCATAGAATGTATAGAATGCATATAATGTATAGAATGCACAGAATGTATAGAATGCATATAATGTATAGAATGCATATAATTTATAGAATGTATATAAGCATATTTTACACTAAGGGGCGAGTATTTTACACTAAGGAACTTTATTTTACACTATGAGGCATTATTTTACACTAAGGGGCATTATTTTTCACCATAAGGCTTATTTACACTAAGGGGCGGTATTTTTCACCTAAGGCATTATTACACTAAGGAACTTTATTTTACCACTTATGAGGCTTATTGTACATAGGGGGCCGTTTTTTTCACCATAAGGCATATTTTACACTAAGGGGTGTTCTATTTTACACTATAAGGCATATTTCTACACTACGGGTCGTTATTTACACTATTAGGGCATTATTCTACACTAAGGGGTGTTATTTTACACCATAAGTCATATTTCTACACTAGGGGCGTTATTTTACACTATAAGGCTTATTCTACATAAGGGCGCGTTATTTTACACTATAATGCATTATTCTACACTAAGGGCGTTATTTTAACACCATAAGGACATATTTTACTCTAAGGGGCTTATTTTAACTTGAGCATTATTACACTAAGGGGCGTTATTTACACCATAAGGCATTATTTTACACTAAGGGGCGTTTATTTTACACTATTAGGCATTATTCTACACTAAGGGGCGTTAATTTTTCACCATAAGGCATTATTTACATTAAGGGCGTTATTTTACACTAAGTGGTGTTATTTACACTATAAGGCATTATTTTACACTAAGGGGTGTTATTTTACACTATAAGGCATTATTTTACATAAGGGGGCGTTATTTTACACCATAAGGCATTATTTTACACTAAGGCTCTATTTTACACTATGAGGCAATATTTTACACTTACGGTGTTAAAACGGGAGTTATTTTACACCCAGTGGCAGGTTACGTTACACTAACAGATGTTTTACACCTACGGGCGATAATTACATAACGGGCATTATTTTACACTAATGGGAGTTATTTTACACTAATGGGCCTTATTTTACACTAAAGGCATTATTTTACATATTCTCTCTGCACAAACAAACACAGGGGATTATGGGTAAGAGGTGCAAAAGTTTGCTGGTGCTATTAACCTGCCACAACCTATCCGATGTTTGCTATCAACTGCAGTTAAGTAATACCTGATGGTCGATGCAAATTAGATGGACATACATTTGCTTATTACACATACGGTACCTCCCCTTCTTAGCAGGTGAGTTCAGCGTGCTTGTTCTTTAACATTACTTGGAACCTTGTGCATATTGAGTCAACCAGCGGATTGAAAAATCTATATTTTTATAGCTACACGGTCCTCATTTACATAGAATACATTTATTAATGTAGGTTGGTAATTCCTACCACCAGCACAAAGAAAGTTTCTTCTGCCAGACCTCCTCAGTGCAACAAGTGTTATTTTACACTAATGCCATTATTTTATACTAATGGGCATTATTTTATATAACTGCATTATTTTTACTAACGGGACTTATTTAACACTAAAGGCATTATTTTATAGTAATGGGAGTTATTGTATTTACACTGTGGGGAGTTATTTTTACGTTAACAGGCATTATTTTACACTAACAGGAGCTATTTTACACTAACGGGCGTTTATTTGCACTAACGTGCACATTTTGCCACTAATGTGCACTATTTTACACTAATTGCACTATTAATGTGCACTATTTTACACTATGGGCATTGTTTTATGCTAAAGGTATTATTTACACTAACAGGAGTTATTTTACACTAGTGGCATATTTTACAACAATGGGAATTATTTCACACTAATGGCATTATTGTATACTAACAAGGTGTTATGTTACACAACAGGCATTATTTTACACTAATGGGTATTATTTTACCCTAACACCCATTATTTTACATTAATGGGTGTTATTTTACACTGACAGAAACCATGACCATAATGTATGACCACATTGTAATTAAAATAACAATTACACTCATTAAAGCATAGGTAGTGTTTATTACACTATCTTGTGCGGTCCTCCAGATCTTCTTAAACTACAACTCCCAGCATTGTTACAGAATGCAAGTTTACTTTCTTAGAACTCTCAGTAAATTCTCTAAACAACCAAGGTTCTTTGAGACAAAGTGGTCCCCAAGGCAAGACACAGACTTTTTTCCTTTCTTATAAGGTATTCATTAAACAAGTACCAAGAAGGGGAAATATTTCACTATTTACTACAGGATTTCCTGAGGACATAATTTAACTAATGTGTTTTTCTCTGAATTTCCCTCCTGGTCAAACATTCATTGTAACTGCCAGCATATGTATTTACTGTACTTGTACTCTATGACACTCATGCAGATGGCAGAATAGCAGATAAAGGTAACCGTACTGCTGTTGATCACTATTCTAACACACATTCTCATAAAACGCAAACCTTTCCCATCAGTAATATACATGGAACGACAGACTTTCCTTATCATTAGTGAGTAGAGATGGTTGAACTTGCAAAAAATTACTCTCAGATTTGGGGATTTTCCAAAATAAATTTAAAAAAAATTGCGTTGTGGCCACCTTAACTGTAAATCGACAGGACCTGGGGAATGGTCTGGGGAACACGTATCAATGCCCAATATCAGTCCACAATGAGATTATAATATCGGCAGTGTGAAGGGGGCAAAACCAGCTAATCCTAACTACCATATGCCTTCCCTCTGCCTCTACTTACGCGGGACGTCCCATGGTGACTGGTGACTGTGACTTAGAACATTTGGACAGATGAGTATACGGGGCCCTGCTAAATTAATTATTTTTGTTAGGCAAGGGGTATGTACTTTACCTTATACTATTATTCACAACATGGAATCCATTGTGTTTGTTTTATATTTTTTAATGTTTTAATTAGCACTTGATGTTATTCCCAATGCTGCACAATAAAGGGATTATTTTATACTAGCTCATACTGAGGCGGTTGAGTGCCGGTTCTTTCTTCTGTGTTTTTGATACATTTATTGCTTTTACCAAGAGCACCTCCTGTCTATTTAGACATTTATTTACCTTGTGCACTGCTAAATTTTGTTCTGAAACATGGGGATTATGTAGTAAGAGGTGCAAAAGTTTGCTGGCGCTATTAAACTGCAACAACCTATCCGATGTTTGCTATTAACTGCAGTTAAGTAATACCTGATTGGTCGATTGCAAATTAGATTGCAGGCCAAACATTTGCATTACACATACGGTACCTCCCTTCTTAGCAGTGGTTCAGCGTGTGCTTCTTTAACATTACTTGGAACCTTGTGCATATTGCATGTGTCCTCATTTACATAGAATACATTATTAACAAAGGATTGGTAATTCCTACCACCGGCACAAAGAAAGTTGCTTTATGCCAGGCCTCCTCTGTCTTTAATACAGGAAAGCCCAGGACTAACCTGGCAGATGAAAACTGTATGTGCTGGTGCTCCTTAATGAAATTGGGGGGTAGGAATAATCAGTCTACTTCCCTGTCCCAGGTAGCTTTCATTTTTAAAAGTTCATTCTTACAGTGGAGTTGTCAGTGGAGTTTGTCATTAAGAATCATAAACCGATAGCTCTATTGTTCTGCTCTGTAAAAAAAAAGTCAAGAATTACCAGTTATTCTACTTTTGTGTGACTATTGGATCACATTTCACTGCTTTGCTACTAAGAACCGGAGCAGTCTGCAAGATGTAGAATAACAATTACCGTAGCAGAGAAATCAATAGATGTGCCTATAAATCATTCATTTGACAGGTAAGGTTTTAATTCTGCTTAGTGTGCAGTTTGTTTGTCATGCTCTTAACATTAGTTTCCATACCTCCCCGCATGGGGCAAAACCGGACATCTAGGGTGGGCCCCATTTGGCTCTGCAGAGCTGCCCCGACTGTCCCATCCTGGAATGCCCTGGCCATGCCCCTAGAATGCCCAAGCCCCACCTCCCTGAGATAGACTCTTAAGGGTAATTGTGGTCCAAAAATGACTTTAGGTAAACTGACAGGAATTGCTTTCCTGAGTATTTTTGCAACTTACTTTCATTATTTATATATTTTTTTACATAGTTTGAAGATATTTACATTTTTATGTGTGATATGGTAGCAGCATCACCAGGTCCCCTGCACTTTCTCTTTGTCTCCTTCACTTGCCCCCCCCCCCCCCCCCCTCCTTGCAGTCCCATGGCCCCTCCATGCCTCCTTTAGTCACTGTAACTCTTCCTGGTTCCTTCTACTTCCTGCACTGAGCATGTGCCAACCACAGATTAGAGGAGGAAGTAGTATTGTGACCGCAGATTCAGAACCTCCCACCTCTTAACTTTCTGACCAGTTATTTCTTCATATCTGGGGCGTGCAGCACGTAGAGAGGTGGTTTATGGCTAATTTTAAGGTAGGAACCTGGACAGTTCCCCTTTAAGATTGGATCAATGGACAGATACATAGTTCCTTTGTTCACCATCTGTATAGATTCATTAATGACAGCCATTATAGGTATTTAATGTTATTATGTCTTTTTGTGTGTAGAATAGTGTGTGTTGCCAGATTCCGTATTGTATCATGTCTGACAAAGAAGCAACTTTGAAATCTTCCATTTTCAATTTTTTATTTGTCCAAGAAAACTTTATCTCTAAGATGTCTTGGTTTCCTTTTTACACTAATAAACATACTGTAGAAGGGGTTACTTCCGCGCTCTGGTGTGATAGGGAATGTTTAGCTGCGTGGGAGTGGCTGAGCTGCAAGCGGTCCACTGAATTGTTTATAAAATCTTTAAAAGTTTCTTGCTTGCACTTGGGGGTATGGTTAGGGAGGGGTTAAAAGCAAAAATAAAAAAAAATGGGTTGGCTAGTTCACACAATGCGTTATTTTAACGCAGTAGAACATCACGCTTGCGATGTAGTGCGATGTTTCGCTGCATAACATTGCACGCAACGCACTGTATAGCAGCTCAATATTGTGAATGGTACTGTTCACTACTATGAGCAGAGTTGTTTCCACTCTGCTCACTATATTCACTACTATGAGTGATGTTTCCACAGGAAATCTCACCAAAACGCTCTATAGTGGGAACAGAGATCTTAAAGGGTATGTCCAACCCCCCAACCTAATTTTGATATCTTGCAGGAATAGTATAATCCTCGACCTTGTGGGGTTTATAGCAAATGTAACCCCAAATGTACTACCAGCCTTTGTTCCCCCACTGCCTTCTGCTTAACTTTCTGTGTCTTTCCGTGCACGAAGTCAAGCAGGAGGGGCTGAACCAGCATCCGCTCCTGTGATTGGCTAAGGCATCGCACCTTAGCCAATCACAGGTGCGGATGCTGGTCGATGTTACGCTGCGTTAAAATAATGCATAGTGTGAACGTAATCTAACATAATATAAAACCACTTAACTTACTTTTGCTTTTTATTTTTTGCTTTTAACCCTTCCCTACCCATACCCCAAGCGCAAGCAATAAATTTTAAAGATCTCATAAAAGTTCTAAAACACATTCATTGGTTGTAGAGAAAAACTATAGACCTGCATACCATAATTGAAATACCAGGCACAATTATAAACATGGATCATAAATGAACAAACTTACAGTAATGATTAATTTGTATATCAATGGCATGTTTCTCCCCTTTAAAACTTTTTACCACACATAACTCCACTTTTGCAGTACATACGTTTCTCGCGCACTACTAAGGGAAGGAACAACCAGAGTTAAAAAGTATAAGGTAACAACATAGTGAGGAGCACAGGAAAGAGTCTAGCACTGTGGTGTAGCTACATAGATCTAGAGGAAAATAAACCTAAAAGTAATCAATTTAGCAAATTGTACAGGAATTATTCTCTGGATTGGTATAAAGAAACTAAAGCTGGGTACAGAGTGTAATTTTATAAATCAACCAGCGACTGCACTGTGAACATCAGTTTCAGCCCACCATTTGTTTGTGTATGGGTGATTGGTCAGATGTCAATGTTCCAGATGCAGCTATGAGATTGTTTATTGTGAACACAATGTTATTTTTTATATATAAAACAATAAATGTGCAGGCCAAGGCCAAGTCCTACCTTAATATGAGCCATCAACCACCTCTCACATGCTGCACAGCCCCAGATATGAAGAAATAACTGGTCAGAAAGTCAGGGAGTGGGAGGTTCTGAATTGTGGTCACAAATACTAGTTCCTCCTTCTAATCTGCGGTTAGCACATGCTCAGTAAATAAGAAAGCATGTGGAAATAGGAAGAGATCGAGTTACAGTGAAGGAGTGGGAGGGGCCATGGGGGTTTTCAAGGGGAGGGGCCACGAGGAGGAGGAGACAGGGAAGTGGGATGTCACATGGGGAATGGATACTGCTACCCTATCACACAAAAAAATGTAAATATCTTCGAAACTATGTAAAAAAAATAATGAAAGAAAATTGTAAAAATACTCAGGAAACAATTCCGTCAATTTAGCTGAGTCAATTTTGGACAACAGTTACCTGTCCACCCCCAAAACTATAATTTCCCCCACTACTGGCCCCACTCTGTAGTGTAATAAAATCCTACCTTACATCTCTGCTCCAAATGGTTCTCCTGTAAAGTCCCCACAAAGTCCCAAAAACTGGCCACCAGGAGCACTGCAGGGAGGGAAATTATTTCCGCCTCTGAGCTTCCTCTTAGATGTTTTTGGCTTGCTCCGAGCGCCCTCCTCCTCCTCCCCCCCCCTTCCCTCTCCCTCTCCCACCCGTTTTCCTCTCCCTACCTTGGGGTATTGTAGGGCTTTCCTCCCCCAGCCCCAACCGCATAATAGTTTTTACAGAAATCCCCCAATCTTTACTTTCCTTCCCTCTTTCCCCCAGCGTTCTGAACTGCCGGCAGCGCGTCGTAATTGGCTGCCTCTCAGCCAATCACGGACGCAGCTGCCGGTCCGGCCCCTGCTTGCAGTTTCATGCAAGCAGAGGGCGGGCAGTATGGCAGAGATAAGAGGGAAGGTAAGTAAAGATCAGGGGTTTCTGGACATAAGAATAATGCAGTTGGGGCTGGGGGAGGGAGACCTACAATATATCAAAATTTAAAAAACGAGTGGAATGCCCTTTAAAAATATCTCAATCATTATAGAACACTTTTTGTAAATAATTATTAAGAAATGTACGGATTTTTTATTATTATTATTATGATTTATTTATTAAAAAAACTCACAAGATTAGTTGCTGTGAGCCCCCCTCGGATCATTCCATTATATGCATATAATGCATATAATGTATATAATGCGTATTATAAGTGTATAGAATGTATATAATGTATAGAATGTATATAATGCATAAAATGTATAGAATGCATATAATGCTATAATGTATAGAATGTTTATAATGATATAATGTATAGAATGCATATTTTATAGAATGTATAGAATGTATAATGTATAGAATGCATATAATGTATAGAATGCATATAATGTATAGATGTATAAATTTAAGAATGCATAGAATGTATGAAGCATAGAATGATATAATGCATATAATGTATAGAATGCATAGAAGTATAGATGCATATAATTTATAGAATGTATATAATGCATAGATGTAAGAATGCATACAATGCATAGAATGTATAGAATGCATATAATGCATAGAATGTATAGAATGTTTAGAATGCATAGAATGTATAGAATGTTTAGAATGCATTAATGTATAGAATGCAGTATAATTTGTAGAATGCATAGAATGTATAGAATGCATATAATGTATAGATGCACAGAATGTATAGAATGCATAATGTATAGAATGCATATAATTTATAGAATGTAATAATAAGCATATAATGTATGAAGTAATAATGTATAGAATGCACAGAATGTATAATGCATATAATGCATATAATGTATAGAATGCATATAATTTATAGAATGTATATAATGCATATAATGTATAGAATGTATATAATTTATAGAATGTATAGAATGCTATAATGTAAAGAGTGTATTTATGCATTAGAATGTATAGAATGCTATAATGTATATAATGCATATAATGTATAGAATGTATACAATGCATATAATTATAGCATGAAGTGCATAGAATGTATAGAATGCATAGAATGTATACAATGCATATAATGTGTAGATGTATTGATGTATATAATGCATAAGTATATAATGTATATAAGCATTATAATGATATAATGTAAGAATGCATAAATGTATAGAATGTATATAATACATATAAGTATAGAAATGTATAGAATGCATAGAATGCATAAATTACATAATGTATAGACATAGATGTATAAAATGCATTTAAGTATAATGTATAGACTATATAGAATGTATAGAATGCATATAATGTATAGAATGAAGAATGCAGTTTCATGCAAGCAGAGGGCTGGGCAGTATGGCAGAGATAAGAGGGAAGGTAAGTAAAGATTGGGGGAGTTTCTGGACATAAGAATAATGCAGTTGGGGCGGGGGAGGGAGACCTACACTAGATCAAAATTTTAAAAAAACGGGTGGTGAAATGCTCCTTTAAAAATATTCTCAAATCTTATATACACACTTTTGTAACTAATTATAGAAATGTACGGATTTTTTTATATATATTATGATTATTTATTAAAAAAAACTCACAAGATTAGTTGCTGTGAGCCCCCCCTCGGATCATTCCATTATATGCATATAATGCATTAATGTATATAATGTATTAGAATGTATATAATGTATAGAATGTATCTTAATGTATAGAATGCATATAATGCATATAATGATTTAGAATGTTTAGATAAAATGTATAGAATGATAAATTATAGAATGTATAGAATGCATATAATGTATAGAATGCATATAATGTATAGAATGTATATAATTTATAGAATGCATAGAATGTATCGAATGCATAGAATGTATAGAATGTATATAATGCATAGAATGTATAGAATGCATATAATTTATAGAATGTATATAATGCATAGAATGTATAGAATGCATATAATGCATAGAATGTTTAGAATGCATAGAATGTATAGAATGCATATAATGTATAGAATGCATATAATTTATAGAATGCATATAATGCATAGAATGTATAGAATGCATATAATGTATAGAATGCACAGAATGCATATAATGCATATAATGTATAGAATGCATAGAATGTATAGAATGCATATAATGCATAGAATGTTTAGAATGCATATAATTTATAGAATGCATATAATGTATAGAATGCATATAATTTATAGAATGTATAGAATGTATAGAATGCACAGAATGCATATAATGTATAGAATGCATATAATTTATAGAATGTATATAATGCATATACTGTATAGAATGTATATAATTTATAGAATGTATAGAATGCATATAATGTATAGAATGTATAGAGTGTATTTAATGCATATAATGTATAGAATGCATATAATGTATAGAATGCATATAAATTACATAATGTATAGACTATATAGAATGTATAGAATGCATAAATGTATAGAATATATAATGTATAGAATGCTATAGTATAGATGCATGTAAAGTACATATGTATAGACTATATGAATGTATAGAATGCATAAATGTATAGAATGCATGTAAAGTACATAATGTATAGACTATATAGAAGTATAGAATGCTATAAGTATAGAATGTATAGATGCATATAAATTACATAATGTATAGACTATATAGAATGTATAGAATGCTATAATGCTATAGAATGTATAGAATGCATATAAATTATGAAGTCATTTTTGGACAACAGTTACCTGTCCACCCCCAAACATAATTTCCCCACTACTGGCCCCACTCTGTAGAGTAATAAATCTTACCTTACCTCCCTGCTCCAAATGGTTCTCCTGTAAAGTCCCCCAAAAGTCCAAAAAACTGGCCACCAGGAGCACTGCAGGAGGGAAATTGTTTCCGCCTGAGGCTTCCTCTTAGAGGTTTTTGGCTTGCTCAGAGCAGCCCTCCTCCGCCTCCCCCCCTTCCTCCCCCTCCCACCCGTTTCCTCTCCCTACCCTTGGGTTTGTAGGGCTTCCTCCCCCAGCCCCAACCGCTATAATAGTTTTTACAGAAACTCCCCCGATCTTTACTTACCTTCCCTCTTTCCCCCAGCGTTCTGAACTGCCGGCAGCCGCGTCCGTAACTGGCTGCCTCTCAGCCAATCACAGACGCAGCTGCCGGTCCGGCCCCCTGCTTGCAGTTTCATGCAAGCAGAGGGCTGGGCAGTATGGCAGGGATAAGGGGGGAAGGTAAGTAAAGATCGGGGGAGTTTCTGGACATAAGAATAATGCAGTTGGGCTGGGGAGGGAGACCTACAATATATCAAAATTTTAAAAAACGGGTGGATGCTTTTAAAAATATCTCAATCATTATAGACACAATTTGTTTAAATAATTATTAAGAAATGTATGGATTTTATTTTATTATATTATGATTTATTTATTAAAAAACTCACAAGATTAGTTGCTGTGAGCCCCCCTCGGATCATTCCATTATATGCATAATGTATATAATGCATATAATGCGTATACGTATAGAATGTATAGAATGCATATAATGTATAGAATGCATATAATGCATATAGTGCATATAATGTATAGAATTTAGAATGCATATAATGTATAGAATGCATATAATTTATAGAATGCATATAATGTATAGAATGCATATAATGTATATAATGTATAGAATGCATATAATGTATAGAATGCATATAATGCATATAATGTATAGAATGTTTAGAATGCATATAATGTATAGAATGAAATAATTTATAGAATGTATATAATGCATATAATTATAGAATGATATAATGTATATAATTTATAGAATGTTATAGAATGCATAGAATGTATAGAATGCATATAATTATTAGAATGATATAATGCATAGAATGTAATAAGATATAATGTATAATTATATAATGATAAATGCAATAATGCAATATAATGTATAGAATGTTAGAATGCATATAATGTATAGAATGCATCTAATTTATAGATGTATATAATGCATTAATGTATAGCATGCTATATAATTATAGAATGTATATATTATAGAATGATCTATAATGCATAGAATGTATAGAATGCATAGAATGTATAGAATGTATATAATTTATAGAATGTTATATGTATAATGCAATAATGTATAGAAGCATAGAATGTTATAGAATGCATAGAATGGATATAATGCATAGATTGTATAGAATGCATATAATGCATAATGTATAGAATGCATAGAATGTATAGAATGTATAGAATGCATATAATGCATAGAATGCATAGGATGTATAGAATGTTTAGAATGCATATAATGTATAGAATGCATATAATTTATAGAATGCATATAATGCATAGAATGTATAGAATGCATAGAATGCACAGAATGTATAGAATGCATATAATGTATAGAATGCATATAATGCATATAATGTATAGAATCATTACATTGTATAGAATGTATATAATGCATATAATGTATAGAATGTATATAATATTATAGAATGAATAGTAATGTATTAGAATGATAAGTGTAATGCAATAATGTATAGACTGTATAAATGCAAGAATGTATACATGCATAAATTATAGACTGTTATAATGCTATAATGTTTATAAGGTATAGAATGCATACTAATGTATAGAATGTATAATACATATATATATAGAATGTATAGAATGCATAAATGTATAGAATGCATATAAATACATAATGTATAGACTATATAGAATGTATAGAATGCTATAAATTACATAATGTATAGAGTATATGAATGTATAAAAGCATATTAAGTACATAATGTATAGACTATATAGAATGTTAGATGCATTAATGTATAGAATGCATATAAATTACATAATGTATAGACTATATAGAATGTATAGAATGCACATAATGTATAGAATGCATATAAAATACATAATGTATAGACTATATAGAATTATAGATGCATATATGTATAGAATTGCATTGTAAGACATTAATGTATAGACTATATAGTATATATAGAATGCATATAATGTATAGAATGTATAGAATGCATATAAATTACATAATGTAAAGACTATATAGAATGTATAGAATGCATGTAATGTATAGAATGTATAGAATGCATATAAATTACATAATGTATAGACTATATAGAATGTATAGAATGCATATAATGTATAGAATGCAATGTAATGTATATAATGATAGAATATTATAAGAATGTTATAGAACATATAATGTGATAGGAATGCATCTATAAGTATAGATTATATAGAATGTTAGATTATTAGAATGGATAGAATCATATAATGTATAGAATGCATATAATGTATAGAATGCATATAAGTACATAATGTATAGACTATATAGAATGTATAGAATGCATATAATGTATAGAATGCATATAAAGTATATAATGTATAGATTATATAGAATGTATAGAATATATAGAATGTATAGAATTCAATCCACACGATAGTCTGTTATCGGAGCACATGTGATCCACAAAAAAAGGTGAATGCATGCATTCCTAAAACGTATTGCAACGCATGCATTATGACCAACACCATTAACATGCACTGAAATATCCCGCAAATGTTAGTGCATGAGAAGACTTTAACGCCTTGCTTGTGTTGGCTGCTTGGTATCTCAAATCCAAAGGACAAAAACTGCGTAATTGGTACAGATAGATCCTCGTATTGCACCCCGACCATTAAAGACATAAACACAATTGAGGTAATTCACCCAATAATTTACTTGTTGCCATCAAAAAGTATTGCTCATAAATGTGTACTTCCACTATATCAATGTATAGTATACACATTACTAATACAATATGAACAATACATCCCAATTCCCCTTTACAAAATAACACCCCACATACACAAATATCAATAATGGGAGGGAGAGTAAGCCAGTTCTGTAATGTTCGCATTCAGCTCCGTTGAAGTTTCGTGCCACGTGACCCCTAGGGACCACCTGCTTTATATCTAGTAATGTATTTGAGTGGGCAGTTTTCATTAACTTTTCCAGATCTTTGTATTGTTTTTCAATATCTACATTTGTTACATAAAAAATATACACCAGCACAGTCTATGATTGTTTTATTTGCACTGCATACGTCTCACACTTATACCCATTCCATTGTATCTGTATGTTACCCACCTAACTAGATTGTAAGCTCTACAGGGCAGGGACCTCCTTTCCTCTTGTGGCAAAGCTCTAGCACTTCTATTTATATAAGTTATATATTTATGTACTGAGCTATCTATGTATTTATCCCCCTTGTATGACTTTATTTCGTTACTGTACAGCGCTGCGTCCCCAAGTGGCACTTTATAAATAAACTATACATACATACATACATACAACACACTGAGCTGCTTAGTCAGGCTCCACCACCCCCAGTGCAATAATAATTTTAACTCTACTTGACCTTTAATTTCACATGAGTATTTTTCATATGTGTAATAAATGCTGGGTACACACAGTTCCAATAAAAGAATGAATCTATGGGACCTGACAGCTTCCAGTGGAATCTTTACTGTTTGCACCCAACCATAAATATGGGTTTTTGGACTTCCACAGAATTCTTCCTGAGTATCTGGTGCCATCTAGTGCTAATACAACAAAATGCAGTTGATTTTTTTGTTTATTAGGAGGCATATTTATAATGGAATGCTAATATCAGTGATATGCTGACACCGGACTTCACAATGGTGATTTTTTTTTACCCTACTTAGAAAAACGATGATGTACACCACAAATTTCC
The DNA here is from genome assembly GCA_019447015.1 of Hymenochirus boettgeri. Classification (NCBI taxonomy): domain Eukaryota; kingdom Metazoa; phylum Chordata; class Amphibia; order Anura; family Pipidae; genus Hymenochirus; species Hymenochirus boettgeri. The sequence goes on from CM033473.1 coordinate 35,286,320, forward strand.
TCTGTGGCGATGTGCAGCAGTAATATCGACAAATGAATTGAGGTAATATTACTTTAGAAGTTATAACAATAGGAGTTAAACAATGAGCTTTTTATAGGTTTGAGCAGGTGCAGTGGAGGCAGCAGGTGAAACAGCAGTCAATCATTGGTTCTGATGTCAGCAGTCACAGCCTTGATTGACTTCAAGGAGGGAGGGGCCAGATTACTCTGACAGAATGGAGTAATAATTCTACTTAAATATCTGGTTAGTAATGCATCTAACAATGTGCTGAAGATCAGTTGAGGTTGGGGGCAGGTAACCAACATGTTAGCAATTTTTTTGTTTATAGGGTGGACATACCATTTAATTGTTAGGGCCAGAATTCTCAAACCTTTCATTGCTTGGTTGCCCTATGTGACAGTCCAACCGCTCTCTGCCATTCTTTATTCATGAGGTTGCAGACAGATACATAATGTTGTTTTCCTGTTATGTTTTATTTGTGATTACAGCTAGCTATATTACCAATCCATTGAAGTAGCTATGATTAAGGCCGAGGCCACACTGCACCCTTCATGCGCATATTCGGGGATAGGATTGCATGTGAATCGCACCAAAAATGGTGATCGCATGTGCTCTGATCAACGGATAACAGTGCAAACGGTCCCAGCTCACCTAGTATGGCCACTTTTTAACAAGCCATCAGATTGTGTGTTAAAACAGCCTGATGTGGCCTAGCCCTAATCCAGGATTGGTCCTGGCTGTCACCATAACTAACATACAGCTGCTCTGTGACTTTAGTGCTAGGCCTCAATAGCCCATTTTGGTATGTATCGGATCAGGTAATTCTCCTTACTGCTGTGCTGAAAAAATTGGATACTGACTTTACTGAGCGAACATTTCCAAAATGATTATTCACGTGGGATGTTATTCTAAGGAAAGTTAAAGGTCCTCGGGGTAATTGGTGACCAGAGGGAGTTCATATTCTCTAGAACTGGACAAAGCAGGTTTCTGATCATTTCAGCATAAACCTGTTTAAAGAAAAAATATTGTACATTTCCATGGTTAATAAGGGTCTGGTTGGGTTTTCACTGAGACATGGGGGCTTTGTACGGCCCTGGAGGAGGAATGTAATTATACACCAGAGAGAAAATCCCCACAGCTCTAGGATATAAGTGCAGAGTAGCAGATTATTATTGTTATTGTTAGTCTGCACCAACCAATCGGATGTTAGATTTTTACTGGGTTACTGCCGTTAGATAACATCTTATTGGTTGCTGCAGATCAATAGCATGGCCCAACTTTAGAACCCTTTATTGCATGTCTCTGTTGGACTAGGAAAAGACAAGTGGAGCAGTATTTATACAATGCAGATTAAATGGAATTGCACATAGGTGGATCTGGGTCTTGCTGCTTACATTAACATGGAGATCTCATTTCAGGTCATATAAACACATGAAAATTATTAAACTTATCAAATCACCTGTAGTGGGACCTAGCCCAGGGAAAAAAACTTTTTGCTAGTTTTCTACTATGCACAATAAACATAAAAGAATATCTCCCAACACCGGGCTCTGGTCATCCAGGACGGGGCCAATTTATGTTCTACCCAGCCATGCCCACAGGAGGCCCAAAAGACAAAGTTGGGTGTTCCAGGAAACCAGGATCGCTTAAATCTGGTATGTTCTGGACAAAGGGGCGTATATGAGACAATCTCTTTTCCTAGCCATCCTCTCAGTCAGCAATCAACAAATTGGGTAGCTTCCCTGCCTGCTGCTTACGATTAATCCATTACAAAGCTTGAAGGGCATCTATACCGAAAAATAGGTTATTTTAAATTGATCATAACTAGAAACTATCATTCTTCCCAACCACCACTGTATCATTTTTTTGTTGATCTGCCATCTATTTCTTTAGAAATCTATCAATCTAAAACTTCTTATATTTCAGCTGTCAATCAAGTTCCTTGCTCTCACAAACTATTCTTCTTTGAGCAGTTTTATTGTAGCTGGAATGGTGACAGAGTTTTGACAGTTGGAATGCTGTGTGCAGGATTGACAGTTGGTTTGTGGGGAAAAAAGTCAGGTTGGATGGAAGTGGGAGTGGTTAAAAGAGGGAGGGGTGATTCTGTTCCTAAACAAAATGTGTGCTGGATTGAAAGCATGCAGCAACACACGCAAATCAGAGTAAGTGCTACTTACATGTATTTAATTATAGATTAAGATGAGGCAAAGTAATTTTTTCAGTATAGTGTCCCTTTAAATAAAGGAGGGCTTGCTGGCTGGAAGGGTGGCCAGGAACTCTCGGTAAGTATGTTAGGAACTATAGTTTTCCAGCAATTAACCAACTGGGTAAATACCAAAGCAGTAGTACAATTTTGGTGGGAAAACAAAGAAAGTAAATCAAAATATTATGCAAATAAAATTAACATTTAAATAAACCCTGGTCACTGTCTGGAGAACTTTACCCCCAAAACATGGTGGGGAAGCTGCTCTGAGATCTAATTTATAATGCTTAATAAACCGTGTTGGATTAGTCCAAGTAGCAGCTCAGCAAATTTCCTCTGTTGTGGCTCCTGCTCCTGCCACACAAATAGATGCCAAGCTTCTGGTCGAATGTGCTATCACCTTTTAAAGAAAGTGCCTTACCCTGGACAACGAAACCATCTATCAATCTTATCAAAGAGAAAAGAGGTTAGTTCTCCTTTCATGGGAACTGCTGGTATAATTATCTTCAGTCTTTCTAATTGGAGACATGTTTTACTTATAAGGGATAATATGCTACCTACAGTGTAATATAAGGAGATTACACCACCGAGAAGTTCCCTGACCATATAGAAGCACGAGGCCATAGGCCGAGTGCATTTATACAGGTCAGGGAACGCCGAGGTGAAGTAATATCCATATATTATTCTGTAGGTAGTGTATTATTCCATATAATACATAAGGCACATACAGGGTTATTCAATAAAAGTTCTTATCGTTTAAAATGGTGCTAATTTTGCCCCAACCAAGCAGATGTTAGCTTTCAAATGTTAAAGGACCTGTAAACTCCAATATTTTTTAAAAATGACTAAGTGCCATTCGTTTCTATTATTCACAGGGAGGTGAGAACGCTTATTCTCACCTCCCTGTGAATAATAGGACGATCGGGGGACCAGGAACTTACCTTACCCGCCGCTCCACTCGCAGCCGCTCAGTCTCTGATGGGATAATTATTGAAAGTTTGAATCGTTTATGGGATAATTATCGAAAATCGAACGTCGGAGCTTGAAGGTACCGCCCGTGAGAATAAAATCGATTTCTCTGGATAGTCAAATGTGTTCCCCAGACCATTTCCCAGATCCAAGAGCTATTCACATTAATTTACCATTGATATTTTAATTGTATTTCATTAGAACTTTTCAAAACTATTTGACTCCCTTTGACTTTAATGGGTCCGTATTCAAACTTTCGAACTTTCCATATAGTTTGAAAACGGACCGAACTTTCGGAAGTTTGGCCATCTCGTCACTACTAATCCCTGACAAAAGTATAGGCCTGTGGATATAGGGCAAAATAGTGCAATCCAAAGACCAAGGAAATAATAGGGTCTAATAGTTATAAAAAGGTAAAACGCTAACGAACCAGGAGAATTTTTTATTTCGTTGACATATTACAATTATTTTGATATAAACTGTGTTAGAATCATGTTTAATTTTTTTTTACTTCATAGCATAAATAAACCAAGAATATTAAAAAGATGAAAAATGTAAACAAGAAATCATATACAAATATTAATAAGTGTGAACAATGGATGGCACAGCTCCCAGAAAAATTGTTGGATGTTCCACTCTACTACCTCTCAGTTCCAGGTAAAGTACATTTATTATTTTATTCTCCTATCCATTGTATGGATAAATGGTATAAAAAAACCTTTTTGTATGTTCAGCATACAATTTATTTTGTTTTTGCTTTAAAAAGCATCACCACCCTCTTAATAAAGCTTTGTATATAACTTAAGAACCCCCAAAAATATATATATATATATATATATATATATATATATATATGAAAAGTAGGTTTGGGGACAGGGTTTAAGCTATATACTAAAGGTGGGTGCACACAGTAACAATCTTTGAATAATGGAAAACAGAATCAGAGTCTGTAACTGACACATTCCCTTCTGCTGTGGCCGACTTCTTATACTTTAGTACAGGGGGGCAACCATGGACGAAGAAAATTTTGGGTCAGTTCTTGAGGATGACAGTGAATGTTTGTCATGCTTGGGAACTCTTGTTTCTGTGTTACTCACTTTAATGTTAAAGCGATTTTATCAGATCTCATGGAATTGACTTTTTATCGTTTAAGTGTGTACCCAGCTTTAGTTTAGTTAAGAAGGTGGAGATGCACTTTAATCACTTTCTGTGTGGATTGCAGGGTTTAAAGCAGATACCTCATGGGAATGGTTGCTGGGTTACCCTGAACTTACTGGGCAAGTTAGGGTAGACACCCTTAGGATTGGCCCAGTGCTGTTTCGGGGGCTAATGAAAAAGTTAATTTAATTGGAGGCCAGAGGGTTACAGTGCATTATTAGAGGCAAGCAAATAAAATAAAAGAATAGCAGCCGTTGACTCACCTCTTTGCTGCTTTAAGCAAAAAACTGTACTCTCACTGAAGCGTTGACCCCCCCCCCAAAAAAAATGTTTGCAGTTGGAGGGAAAAGAAGGCAGGTGGTATAAAGTTGCCTCTCGTTCTTTAAGATATTGGCAGGTCCTATATGGCAAAGTTAAATTGTTAAATTGCCCTTTCAGACAAGAAGCATGGTTGTATTCCATATTAATTTGTTTTGGAAAAATGTAATAAATGTGAGCTGTAGCCTTACTCCGGTTACATTTCTTTTCCATTTATTTATTATTCCATTTATGAATCCAGTGTATCATTCCTATGTTTAAATAGCAGGAACAAGAGGTCCATCTTAAATAGCTGAACTTTGTATTGTATTATAAAACCTTTGTGCTGGCTAATTGCATCACGAGGAATCATCCTCATTTTACACTTCACTTCTGCTTCAACTCATATGTAAATATTGTCCTTTGTAAACCAGGCCCGTAAAGTAGGCAGTACAACAAATCTTGGCAGAGGGCCATGTGGCAGTCTAAAATTTCTGCAGATTTTGGGTGTCTGACAACTTCTATTTAACCCATGGTATTATGTATTAAAGTTTACAACACTTGTTTTTGTAGGAAGCCACGACTCCATGAGCTATTGCTTAGATAAAACATCTCCACTTGATCCTCAGTTACCTGTAACGCTGTCAATCTTTGAAAAGTTTGTGCCCTGCATCACACGTACCATCATTTTAAGATGGTCTACAACACAGGTAATTGTACATTGGCCGTTTTCTTGTACTAAAATCCTGTGTATTCACAGACCCTACCACATCAAGATGCAAAACAACATTCATACAAAGAGATCTTTTTTATTTTTTTTTCAAATAAAAGACATAATCCAAACATTATTGGAATGTTTAGACTAGTTAGTTGCCATTGTTGAAGTCAAAAAATTTAACTGAAAGCTTTTCTTTTTTTTTAGACTTTAAGTGTTGCAGAACAGCTGAATGCTGGAATTCGGTACCTTGATCTCCGGATAGGACATAGACCAGGAGATCCAACTACAGCTCTATATTTTGTTCATGGGTTCTTTACCTCCCTTACTGTTAAGGTAACAAACCTTAACCTTGATGTCTGCCATTAAATCAGGTTTCCCAGGTTGTTCTATTCTCTTTCATATATGTTTCCATATGACCTTGTTTCTTACATGATGCACTTCAGTTCTTTATTATACTTAAAGGACCTGTAAACTCCAATATTTTTTAAAAATGACTAAGTGCCATTCGTTTCTATTATTCACAGGGAGGTGAGAACGCTTATTCCCACGCGCCCTATCTTAGGCGCATGCGCGCCAATTCAAAAGATAGGGCGCGCGATCGGGACAGAACAGCTGTTCAGAGACTGAGTGGCTGCGAGTGGAGCGGCGGGTAAGGTAAGTTCCTGGTCCCCCGATCGTCCTATTATTCACAGGGAGGTGAGAATAAGCGTTCTCACCTCCCTGTGAATAATAGAAACGAATGGCACTTAGTCATTTTATTGTGTTTAGTGTTCCTTTAATACTTCTTTTAATTTGATCAGCACTACCCCATTTGTGATGCACCTGGCTAAGTTCAGGCAAATGGCATGGGGATGTCTCAGTTGTCAGCCACTAGAAAAAAACAGAAATGTAGCCATAAAGCTGCAAGAAAATTGGACACATACTGTTCATCTGAACCTAACCTAAATCTATCTCCCACCAGCAACACTATTCATGCCATAAATGGGGCTGGCAAGAAAAGTTATATGACATAAAAATGTAATGGCAACAGTTGTTGACTGCAAAGCCAGACTTATTTTATTAGTCATAAAATAAAGATATAGAGCATTGATGCCCAGCCGGCCTACAGGGGGATGTTGCAAAGGGGTGTGGGCATAACATGGTGTGTCTGGGGTGGGGCAACACACAGTAGGTTGGGCACCCCTGTTATAGAGCCATTTATGCCTTCATGTAACTATGTTGGTGGATAAAGATAATTTGGCATTGCTATACCCTTGCAGAAAGATGCAAAATACCGTGGTAACGCGGAAAATAAATGCAAAAGCCACAATAACCAATGCTAGTGTAGGTTTAACACTTATTTTATGGGTCCTGCTTAATTTTCTGTATTTTATGAAAATATTGCATTCAATTGGGGCATTAAAACCCCCGCAATCCAGTGCTGCTTACTTTCCTTCATTCCCACAATGCACTAATCATTTATGATTGTGCATTGCGGGATGCATTTCCAGCACGTCTAAAATATTGTTTGTTTTGGTAAAGGGCAGTGATGGCTGTTTCTTGACAACATGCTGCATTAAGTTACTAGAAAATAGTGGCTATTAAATGATATTTGCTAATTACAGACTGAATCTGTACAACTGATAGATTATTAAAATTGTGTTGATTTTATGTTTGCCAGCATTTTGTTGCCTAATTGTGTTTTTTTCCCCTTCCCTAGGGAATATTTCTAGAAATCTCAGCTTGGTTACACACACATCCAATGGAAGTTCTGATCCTAGATTGCAGAATTACACAAGAATTCACGCCAGAACTTCACTTACATCTTATTTCCTGCATAAACTCTATTTTTGGTTACAGACTGTGTCCTAATCATGTATATATACTTAACATTTGTTTAATTGGCTTTACATAGCTGTTTAGTAAATTGAATTATGTGCTGTGTACAGTAAAATTCCAGAAGGCTTTACAGAAAGATTTTATTGGGAAAGTTAAACACAGGACCTGAGTTTTCAAATATTGTGGAAAAAAAGATCAGGCCAGGCAGAAAATGTTCTGCCCACCTCACCTTTAAAGAATAAGTACACTCTAATAACAAGTAAAGTTTAATTGTAAGCTGCAGCTTTAAAAAATCTCTCCCCCCCTTTTTTTTTTATTACTAGGTCCCTCCTGAGCCTACCTGTGTTGCTGTAAAGTTGCTGACGTCTTGGATGTGAAGGTAAGGCTGGTGAGCTCCTCCCCTCTGAGACTTCTTAGGCCCCCAAAAGCCGCGACCGTGTGGTCCGTGCGCATTTAAGAAGTGGAAGCCAGTCTCAGTGGGGAGGAGCTCACCAGCCTTACCTTCACATCCATGATGTCAGCAACTTTACAGCAACACAGGTAGATAAATTTAAGATTTTGGTATATCAAGACAGTTGCAAACAGTCTGTTCTGTAAAGGCTTTATCAGTAGTTTCTGCACCACTACATGTTTCGGGTATCAGGTTCCTGGGTACATAAGTTAGTGAGAAGAGGAGAGGATCAGGGGAAAGTAAGTATAATTTTCCTTTAAGAGATGAACAAGCTCTTTCAAGAGTTTATGTCTGGTGTTTAACTTCTAAGAAACTGGATTTTCCTAGATTCCCTCCACTGTATCCTAGCCATACACTAGCCAGACATTAGATAGATTAGACATGCAGCAGTAATTACCTTGAGTGCCGACCCGCGACGCATGATGTGTACGAACAACCGTTTCGCCTGATAATCGGCCCGTGTGGATCTAGCAACAATCTCCGAACGAAGGGCCGTTTCAGACAATAAAGTGCCCATACACAGGCCAATTATCGTACGAAACAGCCGTTCATACACATTGTGCATCACGGGACAGCACCCTCGATCGTTCGTGTGTACGAACCTTTTGATTAGATGTTTATAGTCAGTTGGTTTATGCTGTAAACCATGCAAAAACAATAGCGGTATTTCAGTGTTTATACATTTTTTGGGTCATTAATTAGTCCAGAATGTTTTGGGAAGTATTGAAATTTTAGGGGACTAATGTTGCCCATGGAGTGTTTTTCTATTAACATAATTAAAACAAGTTTCATTTTAGAATATTTTCTATATGCTTAGTAAAAATTCAGTTATACCGTTTGGCAAAATTTTTCACATATTTTTTTCAACGAAATAGCAGATTTTTAGTGATGTTATCAACAAATTTTACTGAGAAAATTAATGCTGCCCCAATTTTTTTTTCAATGTCTGGCATTAAAAAAGGTAGCAAACAGCGCTTCTTTATAAATATGGCCTTTTGGTGTTATGGTGAGTTTAATTGCCCATTTACCCAACTGTCATTTTTATGTACTTAATTTCTGTTTTACTTGGGTAATGCTGAGATATTTTTTTTGATTCATATAAAAACCATGGTCTTCCATAAGTTAATGGATAGCTCTTTGATACCCATACATATAATAATATACAGGTGTGTTTAGACTGGATGAAGTAAATAAAGAAAAATATTAGTTTTTTTAAAAAATAATATATCTTTCTTATATAAGAGTTGTATGGCAAAAATGTAAATGGAATAGTTTGGTGTTTCTCCCGATAAGACAGAATTTCCATGCCATGCCTGCTCATGTGTGCCTGTCTTACTTAATCAGGAGGTCCCAACACTAAGAAGAATGTGGAAGATGGGCTACCAAGTAATTCTCTCATATGATGCCACAATAGCACATAAATACCATTACCTATGGCCTTCTATTCCATACTGGTGGGCAGACACTACAAGAACATCTAAACTAATTCAGTATCTGGAGAAGAAAAAACAGAAAGGACGACCAGGTAGCTACTATAATATTTTAGTTGGGGATTACATCCAGAATGCATTTAAATATTTGTTTCTCTTTTACAGTCATTTGTTACATTTTACAGTGTTGTTTTACAAAGTCTTATTTTGTACACCATGTGTTATTTCTTAGGTTTGAACAGCCCTTTTTGGTCTTTGTACTCTATAGCTCAGTCAGGCCAGGTGCTTAGTTAAAGGCAAATAATCAGACTCTAGGCTTTAGTCTCATGCAGGGAAAGCAGCGTTGGAAATTATTCAAAGAAAATAGAGTTGTGGCATGGTTGCTGAGCTTACTGTAGATTGTTCATTTTATAATTCAAATGGTTTTATTTATCCATAGAACAGGACAGGCTGTAGTCCATCAATAAATTGTAATATAGAATTTTAATAATATGGAATGGATAGGCACTGATTTCACACAAAAAAACCCATACAATTTTGGTCCTTAATTGTACTTTACACCATATAATGTGGCTCTCAAAGCCTTCCTGGATGTTTTATAATGTTGCAACGTAGCTATACCAAGTGAGATTGGAATTTTAAAATCAAGTGAGGAGAACTCACATCTCTCTTAGTTTACCTATAACCTGTGCAATGCAGTGTCAATCCTGTTAAAACATTGTGTTTGTGAAATATGGCCTGAAGAGGTAAATTTACCTCAGTTTACTGTGTTTTTTTAATATTTTTATTTACTGTTTTTATTTATTTACATTTTTGTGATGTTAAACTGTGCGTCTTTAGTAAGCTAGTGTGATTTTTTTCATGTAATTAACCTGCTTTTTCGATACCTATCATTTCGTAAAGGGGACAATGGAAAGCTGATACTGTTTCTTTTGGCAGTTGGTTTCTTTGTGGCTGGTCTGAACTTGACAGAGGACACACTCTACATTGTAACACACCCTTTTGGCTCCTTGAAAAAACTGACTCTACCAAAACTTCCAATCCTATACTTTTGGGTACAGAAGCAGTGTCCAGGAGAATACAGGGATTCAACCAACATTGTTGCAGAAGATTTGATTGGATCAGACTGCTTTGTTTCTGCAGTCATTAATCTGAACAGTAAACTTGTCTGGGAGAAACAACACCTAGATTAAATTAACATGAACACAACGTTATATTATAAGGAGACATTATTGTGCTTCCAACATTGTTCCCATGATTCCCCGCACTTCCAACAACATTCCCTTTGCAAAAGATTCTTTCTTGACAGTAAATATTTAGACTTAATTATATTGCCTATCCTATCCTCTTTCTGTTCATGGTATTGTGTGTTCTTTTTTCTTTTCTTTCTTTACAAAACAAAATTTAAAAGAACTATATGAAACTGGTGTAGTTTACATTTATTTTAGTCAGGAATTAAAATAAAACTCAGTAAAGTAACAGTTGTTATTTTATTTCTTCCATTTGTCACTTTATTTTAAGACTGAAAAAGAGTTATATCATGTCATGTTTTCTTCAACAAAAGCAGAAAAATGCTACTGTGGTCAGGCTACGAAAAATATCACATGATGGCTGATATGGCCAAAATAATAACACGTTGCAGTATACTGATACTATACAATGTCTTATGACTTGTAGTAAGGAACTCTCTTTTTAAAATTGTTGACCTTATATTTAAAGGGGAAGTTCAGTGGAAATACATTTGCTTTTTAGAAAAAAGAGCAGTATTTTTTCATCCTAATGACCTTAACCTGCCCATTCAGCATTTTGTCTGTGTATAAATAAATGCAACCGAAATACTGACTTCCTGTTTGCAGGACCCCTAGTAGATACCGTTATGGTCTTGCCCTTGACCCAGCGCCTGGGTTGATTCAGTTGCTCAGTAGAGATCTGAGCATCTTTGACCCATGCAACAGCCAATCAGTAGAAATAGCTGTTAGGAACATTCCACGGTTGTGGTGCATACTGGGAAGAAGAAGAACCATTAGAACTTGAAATGGCAGCTCACTAATGTCAACAGCAGGGAACAGCAAAGGTTATGAAATCAACTGATTTTTCAAAATGGTTCCACTGAACTGTCTATTTAAGGTTTGATTTTAAAGGGATGATGTGTACTTTATACAGCGCTTGCAAACTACCAGGGAGATTCAATAAAAGTTCTTATCGTTTAAAATGGTGCAAATTTTGCCCCAACCAATCAAATCTTATTTTACATTTGAAAGCTTACATCTGATTGGTTGGGGCAAAATTAGCACCATTTTAAACAATAAGAACTTTTATTGAATAACTCTGTACATTGTAAATGGTTTGAAATAATGTAGGATTGACAAAATAATTATTTAAAGATAGCTACCACCAGGTAATAAATAGTACAAATACATATATCTTAATATTTCCCTTTTAAGAGGGCACTTGTTGAAACTGCAAAAATCTGCTGTGAGAATTCTGTATACCTGTATGGCCAAAGAGGTGATACTGCAAAGCAAGGTAGGTAAAGGGACAAAACATGCATTTATTTATAACACAGATGTTTTCCAATATTTTATGTTTGGTAACGCAAAATTCTACCTGTTAACATTCCCTTTAAAAGTTAAAGATTGTGGAGGTTATATTATAAAAGGTTTGTACCAAGGTATTATTTATTTTTTGAATAGTCAGTGTCTACTGCCTGTTTTTGCTTGGGTAACATACTCTTAGCTGGGGTAGCATATTCTTAACTTAGGTCGCATTCTCTTAGCTGTAAACAGACGTTTTCTGAGAGGTCACTGTTGACGAAACCCTACATCTTGTGTTTTTCTGTTGCTAAACCTCTTAATTCGCTCAGAAATCACTACAATACTGTGAAACTATATAACTACATTTTGCAGAAGTGCTACTGATCTGGTCAAACATTTATACAAACGTAGAAAAGATAATCAATGCACATTCCTAGGCCCCATACAATGTCATATTATCTGCACACTGGCATACTTTATGAACAAAAGGGTTTTAGTATACATTACTGTAATCACATGAATGAAAAGCCTTCCAACCAAGTCAAGGTAATCCCAGTCTGGAAGGTCCTAACTTCTAACCTTTTTTACTTCAATTACCATTAGCAAACTTTTGCATTTCTCATAGTTGCACACTGGATCAATGTAGCAGGCTTTCTCACTTCCCCCCAGCCCTTTGGCTTTTTAAAATGAGGAAAGAGGCCATCCATCCAGTGCTTTATATTAAAGGCATAGGACTTCCCATAAAAGGGGCGTGTTGGGGGTGCTATTACCGCATGGAAGCTTGACCATGCTAATAAATACATAAATGCCCCAACTATTATAAATATTTTGCCAGACAATGTCTGCTCAGCACACTATAACATAGACATGCAAAATTGCTAATTATTATTAATAAATCGAATTTTGAATCTAATTACAATTAAAAATCCATATGTCTCTTGGCTAATTAGCTCTGCACTGCATAGAAACCAGCAGTCTGTGGCCTGTATCAACACCAAAATTCGTGTTTTATATATTTATACTTAATCCTCCCATATAAAAAAGGATTTTTATTATATCAGTTACCCTTCTATCTCTTTATGGAGCAATACTAAATCCTATTTGCAGCTACATGGGGTAGCAATATGCATTTCTATAGTTGGTCAAAGGTCTTGCAAAAGACCATTTTATCCATCTCTACTCTATAGAAATGGCAAGTAAATCACTTTTTAATATACATGTAGAAATATAAGATCTTTTTGTGCTAATCGATGGTTTAGAGTGCTGGGGACCCACCAGGAAGTATTAGATCAGGGTCCCCCGTACTATTCCCTTCTTAAGTCTAAATAGATTAATTTTCCTTCCCTTTAAAGTCTAAGATTTTTTTCAAAGGTAATTTCAGGGACCCCAGTTCCCTGTTTTTCTCTGGTGTCCTGGGGGGCTACACTCACCATAAAGGCATAAATCGCAAACAGACACAAAGCTTATGTAAGTAAAGGTGTTGTGCTATTAATCTGGAGCAACTAATCAGGTGTTTTCTAACTGCAGTAGTAAAATATTCCACATGGATCTCTTGGTGACATCTGATGTCCTAGCTACTTCAAGTTCAGGGCCGCGCAAAAAAATAAATTAATCACCCACTAAACCCCTTTTGCCCAGCACTCTTGAAACAAAATATCTTACCTTGTTGTCCCCCCTCTTTGACCGAACTTAATCTGTATCTTATGCTAACAACACCTCTTCTCCGGTTCCTCTTAGTGTGGGGGGTGCCCCTTATTGTTCTCCCTCTACACTATTTCCTTGGGAGAGGTTATTACCTCTTTTGGCTTCAAATATTGTTTATATGCAGATGATACACAAATCTACTTGTCCACACCTACACTCTGGGGCTTAGCTACCAGGGGTGCAGGGGATGCAACCGCACCAGGGCCCTTGGCCAAGAAAGGGGGCCCCATTTTGTGCTAAGGTTTCAAAACTACCAGCCTGTGTGCCAATTGTTCTTCCAGTGGTCCATGTACAAAGCATTTTTACTATTGTCTGTGTGCCAAGCATTTAACCAGTGTCTGGCTGTGTGCAGTGCCAGTTTCCCAACCAGTTTATTATATACCCTCCAGCATTCCAAAGACAGAAAAAGGTACACTTAGGCACACCCTTTGCTCCACTCAAACCCCACCCACATTATCTGTATCATTATATATCACTAAAAGCAAGGTTAGTGATAGTTACTGCCGCTCTATACATTTAGATACAGAGATAGCTAAATAGCCAGACACATACAGAGATAAATAGAGACAGACAGACTAATAGATAGATAATATGGACATATAGATAGATAGTATAGACAGATAATGAGATTAAATAGAGATAGATAGATAAATAGATGATAAATAGATAGATAGATAGATTGATAGAGAGATAGATGATAGATAGATGATAGATAGATAGATAGATAGAGATACAGTAAATAGATATGTGATTGATAGATAGATAGATAGATAGATAGATAGAGATAGATACAGTAAATAGATAGATAGGTGATAGATAGATAGATAAATATAGATAGATAATAGATAGATGATAGATAAATAGATAGATAAACAGATAGATAGACAGACAGACAGACAGACAGATAGATACATAGACATTCAGACAGATTGACAGAAAGACAGAGAGCTTAAATATAGACAGGTAGAAATACTAGAGATAGATAGTTGAGTAAGATGGAGTCAAACAAATAAAATAAGCTGGCAAGTACCCTTGTAATGAAAATTCTCGATTGTAATAATAAGTTTTACCTTTTTACTAACCACAGATGCCATACGTAGTGTGATGCTTACAAGAAGTCTCACTCCCCCTTCTTCTTCCCCCAGTTGGCATCAACTTTTCTCTCCCGACCACTGCTATGCTTATGCATGCTCTAATCCTATTGCACCAGGACTATTACAACCTACTACTTACTGGTCTTCCTGCTTCCCACCTCTCTCCCCTTCAGTCTATACTTAACTCTGTCACACGTATTGTTTTGCTCTCTAATAAACAGGATAGCTATACAGGATTGCTATAGTTCATGCCCTTAAAGAGATAAAACATCCCCCTCTTATTAAATATAACCAGGGTGACAACTTAAACCAAACAGTGTCATATATAGTGCATAATGATCATTATGGTTTTATGCATTTTACTAAGCAAGCACTAATATTTTGTCTTACACTCTTATAACCACTTATCACTGTAGCATACACCTATATGTTAAACCCTATATTGAATTGAAAATAATGCAAAGACAACACATTAACAGGGAGAATTACCACTTGCTCTGGGCAAATCTACCATAGCAGATTTACCAGGTACTGCAAGGCCCTTAAAGGGCTAGGCCACATCAGTGCTATTTAACACACAATCCGATTGCATGTTAAAAAGCACACATTAGTGTGGCCCAATAGGAATGGCCACATTAGGTGCGCTGGGGCCATTTGCGCTGCAATCCTGTGATCGGAGCACATGTGATCACCATTTTTGGTGCGATTCACATGAGCTACGATCCCCAAAAATGAGAGGGATTGCAGCGCAAGCAGCCACCTATGCGCATGGAGTGCGTGTGCTTAGTGCGGCCTCAGCCTAAAAGAGCGCTGCAGTTGTCCAGGGAATCCTGTTAAAATAACCTGTAAAAGTTAAAATTGAGAAATATACAATGTAAGATTGGACTAGTATTTAGCAGAGAACTTAACCTCTATTTATTCAGGCCACTAACAAGGCTCAAGGAAGCGCACCATACCTTCTTATTCCCAGAATGCAGTAGCAGCTGTAAATTAAGGTAAGAATATACAATGTAAGATTGGACTAGTATTTAGCAGAGAACTTAACCTCTATTTATTCAGGCCACTACCATTTCACAGATGGTAGAAGTTCCTACTAGAAAGAATGCGTTGTTGGATCTGGTGATATCTAATAACCCAGAGCTCATTTTGGAGATGAAGGTAATGGGAAGCTTAGGGAATAGTGACCATCGTACAGTGTCATTTAATATAGGTTGCAGAAAACTAAAGTGCACTGGCTTAACAAAAACTTTTAACTTTAGGAAAGCTAATTTTATGCTTTTAAAGGAATCGCTCCTGCTCATAGACTGGGGGGAACTGTTTCTAGGTAAAGATACTGAGCAGATGTGGACCACTTTTAAAGGGATATTAAACTATAACATTTCCAAATCGGTACCTTTAGGAAGCAAGTGTAAAAAAATTAGGTCCACTCCTGCATGACTTAATGCTCAGGTAAAAAGGGAAATGGAAAAAAAGAAAAGGGCTTTTAAAATTTTGAAAGCAGAAGGCACAGAACAGGCTTACAGGGACTTCAAAAGTTGTAATAAAGAGTGCAAGAAAGCAATTAAACTAGCTAAAATAGAAAATGAAATACGGATTGCCGAACAAATCAAGTCCAACCCCAAGATGTTTTTTAAGTATATAAATGGTAAAAAAATGAGGACTGAGAATGTGGGACCATTAAATAATGGAGCTGAGGTGGTTGTAGAGGATGCCGAAAAGGCTAATCTGCTAAACCGTTTTTTTACATCGGTTTTTACTGTTGAGAATCCTTACAGTAGGGATTGTAACAATGTGCAGGGAGGAAATGAAGAGTTTTCACATTGTATAACAGAGGATATGGTACGGAATCAATTAGACAAAGTTAATATCAATAAAGCGCCAGGACCAGATGGATTGCATCCTAGGATTTTAAAAGAGCTTAGTTCAGTTCTAGCAAGACCACTGTGTCTCATCTTTTCAGATTCGCTTTTGTCTGGGGATGTGCCGCTGGATTGGAAAAAAGCCAATGTAATACCAATATTCAAAAAAGGTAGTCGTTCACAGCCTGGTAACTATAGACCTGTAAGCCTAACATCAGTGGTAGGGAAGGTGATGGAAACTTTGTTAAGGGATCATATCCTTGACTTTGTCTCCAGAGATCATCTTATTAGTAGTAGTCAGCATGGATTTATGAGAAATAGATCATGCCAGACAAATTTAATTGGTTTTTATGAAGAAGTGAGTAAGAAGTTAGATTCAGGCACAGCTGTGGATGTGGTATATTTGGATTTTGCAAAAGCCTTTGATACTGTGCCACATAGGCGACTAATGTATAAACTGAGGACTGTTGGCCTTGAAGAAAACATTTGTTCATGGATAGAGAACTGGTTATTGGACCGCAAACAGAGAGTGGTGGTTAATGGAGCTACATCTATGTGGGCTAAAGTTCTAAGCGGAGTTCCTCAGGGTTCTGTACTGGGGCCGCTTCTGTTTAATCTGTTTATATATGACTTAGAAGGGGGCATTGAGAGCAAGGTCTCTGTGTTTGCTGATGACACTAAATTATGCAGAGCTTTGGAAACTTCCAATGATGTGCAAGTGCTGCAAGCAGACCTAGATAGATTATCAAAATGGGCAGCAGAATGGCAGATGAGATTCAATGTTGATAAATGTAAGGTGATGCATTTGGGATTTAATAATCCCTGTGCCACCTACACCATAAATAACTCTGTGTTAAGTGCATCTGTAATGGAAAAAGATTTGGGGGTTCTGGTAGATAACAGACTTAGCTGTAGCAAACAATGCCAGGTAGCAACAGCTAGAGCTAGCAAGATATTGTCTTGTATAAAGAGGGGAATGGAATCAAGAGAGAAAAATATTATTCTCCCTCTTTACAAGGCACTGGTAAGGCCTCATTTGGAATATGCGGTGCAGTTTTGGAATCCCATATACAAAAGGGACATCTTGGAAATTGAGGCAGTTCAGAGAAGGGCAACTAAATTAATAAGGGGAATGGAGGGGCTTGAATATGCAGGCAGATTAGACAAGTTAGGGCTGTTTACATAGGAGAAGCGGCGGTTGCGTGGGGACATGATAACCTTATACAAATATATTAATGGCCCATACAGTGAACTCTCTGGTGCATTGTTCACTAATAGGTCATATCAGAGGACTCGTGGACATCCTTTAAGGTTGGAAGAAAAGAAGTTTCATCTTCAGGTTAGGAGAGGTTTCTTTACAGTGAGAACGGTGAAGCTGTGGAACTGTCTTCCAGCGGAGGTGGTAATGGCAAGTTCATTGAATAACTTTAAAAAAGGCCTGGATAAGTTTCTAAAACTAAAAAATATTGAGAATTACTGGTATTAATGCATATAGATCTGGTTGATCCAGGGATACTTTCTGATTGCCGTTTGGAGTCAGGAAGGAATTTTTTCCCCCCTTTTTAGCTGGGGTTTTTTGCCTTCCTCTGGATCAACTGTTAGGTAGGGTTAAAAAAAAGTGAATAGGTTGGACTTGATGGACGAATGTCTTTATTCAACCTTAATTACTATGTTACTATGTTACTATGCACTGAATTTTATTTTTAAAAGAATATGTGCTTATTTTAAATATTCTAACATCTTTCAGTATGGAAATGCATGTTTTGGTATGTGCACATGTGATTATACACATTATAGATGTGTATGCATTTTAGAATATAAATTCCAATTTATATAATTGACTGTCTATGAGTATGTGCACATTTGCCCTCCAGGATAAGCACCCAATGGGCCAAGGATTCCTTTACCTATAAAAACTGAGAGCCAAAAAGGACATTAAGAAATGACAAGTTATTAATCATAAGGAATGGGGGAATAATATTTTTTAATAACCATATTGCTAATTTTTAATGATCGTAAATTACTGATACTGATCAGTTTTTTTTATTAAAGTCCGATATCAGTGATTAGCTTACTCTGCCTTTACTTTATGCTGTGCCTAAAAATGGTAGTCTTATTTAATGTAATGAAATATTCATGCACATGCATTCTTCCTTTCTTTATTGCTAGCTATCTTACAAGGATCTCCCTCCTCCTTAAGACGTTCAGTAAGTGAAGGCTTGAACAGAGCATGCCTTTTTTTACAGCCTTTTAAAAACTCAACAGCTATTGGCTGGCTCTTAGCTCTACATCATCCTCAGTTGTTAGACCATCCATAGCAATTACACAGTATTCCTTCCTTCTCTGCTGTCTACACACTGTATCTGCTCTGAGGCTGAGGAAAATCTACCCCTGTCGCTGTACTGTGTGGAGATGATGGCTGCAGTCAGCCAGTCTCAACCCCTGCGTCAGCCTTGCCTCTATCATCCATGCTATAAAGGTAGTGCATACATTGAATAACTACAGCATTGTACATGGTCTGCTTTTTATATACAGTATTTAAATCTGAATGCCTTGTGCATGACGTAATCAAAATTAAGTATAACGGTGCATTATCTTTTTCTGTTCTGTAATGTATATATACATACATATATTTACCATTTTATAAACTGTAATATTATTGTCATTAATTGTATGAAAATGAACTGAAATAGGTGTCTTGTCTTAGCAGGCAAGCACTGTGGCAGCTCTCACTGATTTTGATTTTGTCAGCCCCTCCTCCTAGGAAATCTTCCATTTGACTTAAATGTAGGTGACGCTGTTGATGGCAGTACAATATGTTCTAGATAAGGAGAGCACACAATTCTGAAATTGTGAAATAGGTAACTATTCCTCATAGCTCTCAATGTTTCTGATCTTGGCCAGGTCTTTTGGATACTTGAGATGTTTTTCTAAAGGTTTGAGGTTTTGTACTCTAAAAATACCAAATGTAAAAATAGTTACTACTTACAATACCCATATTGCTAATATTATGCACGTTGATGATTATTTTTAAAAAAAAATCATTATTGAACCTGGACTTCTTTATTTTATGAACAATTTTAAGAACAAACAATAATTATATCCCTTCGAGCTGCATAACATAACAAACTGATACAGTTTGAAGCATTCATACTATAAATGTATTAAATGAAAAAAAAATACATTTCATATTAAGGTTTCTAGTTAAACCCTTTAATTGAAGAAATTCAGGGTTATTCAATAAAAGTTCTTATTGTTTAAAATGGTGCTAATTTTGCTCCAACCAATCAGATGTTAGCTTTCAAATGCTAAATAAGATCTGATTGGTTGGGGCAAAATTAGCATAATTTTAAACGATAAGAACTTTTATTGAATCTCCCTGATTGTCTTAAGCCCTGTACACCCCAGACCACCAAATTTGCCCTCCAAATCAGCTGTTAAACATTCAAAGACCGACTGCTTTGTCCAACAATTGTACCTGTGTATCAGCTGCCAGTGACAATTGTGATCCATCCTTCCATTTCAATGAACAGTGCAACATGAGCCAGCACACATTTATGATTGGTTTCCAAATTTGTCAGACATGCATTGGTTGTTCCCAGACATTCCCAGGTGTGTTTACAGGGTTTAAAGGGCATGTCCATCCTTAAAAATCCTTAAAACAAAAAAACTAGCCATATGTCTGTTATCTGTCCCTAACCCCAACGGATTTATTCAGCACATTATTAAATGCATTACTAACCAGATTTTTAAGGATAATAATTGCCCCTATTATGGCAGAGTAAGCTGGCTCCTCGCAGTCAATCAAGGCTGTGACTGCTGACATCACAAACAATTATTAACTGCTGTTTCCCTTGCTGCCCCCTCTGCACATGCTCAAGCTTAGAAAAAGCTCATTGAGCAGAGGGAGAAGGCAGATACCTTTGCCAGAACAGAAGAGAACATTTCATTAAATATCTGGTTACAGATGCAGGTAGGGATGCAGGCAGATAACTGACACCAGTTCTTTGTTTTAAGTGTGGACTTGCCCTTTAAGTCATTTTGTGAACTTTCATACTCTTAGTATTCTATTGTGTGTCTGGCTCCGATTTACTCTGTCTTTTTTATTGGCCAGCTTTAGAGCAAGGACATTATAACCTGCAGTCTAGTGGATTTTTTTTAAAATATGTTGCCATCTCTACTCGGTCATTGGTCTTAATCCTGTTCTACTCAGGTCTTGATATAGATAGCAAATCAAAAGTATACTATTAACTCTACAGCCTGGCAGTATTTCAGGTGGCGATATATATAATTGATTTAATTTATCTTTTTAGTTGTTATCAATCTGAAGAAACCGTTGCATCCAATCCTAATGAGCAGAAAGCGGGTATCATTGGAAATGTTTTCACTGTGTTCTAAGCTTGATATCCTCATCAAACGGGAAGTGCGGCAAGTTAGTGATTTTAATGTTTACATTTGTTTTTACCCCTTTAATCTACTTAAATTCTCTTGTTATCATTTTGTCCTATATGAATGTATGAGTCCCATTAGGCCGAATACTGTTATTTGTATCTCTTATTTTTAATTTTTTTTATCTATACGTGCCCCCTTTTCCCCTTGTGGATGTAAAGACAGAGCTTGGTTCATTTATATGCCTCTGTTTGGCCCAAGACCAAGCTACACCAGGGACACAGTGAACAAGTTTTTCTCCTATACAAAGACCCACAAGGAAGACTGCTGAGCACGTCCCCTTGTCACTCTGCAAAATGTCACTCACTCATTGTGGACTTCTGGCATATGCTATGGTTATGTCCTAGTGTTAAGGCTATGGAATAGGATAGTGTGTCTTTTATTTGATGCCCTACATCTTTCAGTTCCACAGACCCTTTGTATAATGGTCATTATTTAGATTTCTGGTCTCATTTTCAGTTCTCTTCTCCAGGAAAAAGTTTTTATTGAGCAAAACTATTACATGGAAATTGCAAGTTATTGCAATTTAATCCAAATGTTATCCAATTTAATACTGGATATATTAATCACATAATTTATAGATAAACAAACTATAAAACATTGCATGAAAAATCGATCATTAGTCTTTCTGATGGGAATTATAGGGGTACCACCACTAGAACGCTTATTCTCACCTCCGTGTTCAGGGGACACAGCCGAACTTACCTTACATGGCACTCCACTCGCTTCTTCTGATCTGACAGCCACTTGCCCCTGTCTCCCGACCACGCGCCTATCTTTGGCGCATGCGCGCCAATACAAAAGATAGGCGCGCGATCGGGAGAGCAGGACAGCGCGGCTGTCAGTTCAGAAGGACCTGCGAGTGGAGCGCCAGGTAAGGTAAGTTCAGCTGTGTCCCCTGAGCAAACTATTATTCACAGGGAGGTGAGAATAAGCATTCTCACCTCCCTGTATATATTGTCATGCAACGCATGTTGATATATTGTTTGTCGATTTGTGCCCATAGCGGGGTTCATTTTATCATGAGTTACCAATAAACGCTTTTTTACTATTGGACCAGTATGTGGAAGTGCTGGCATGGGATGGCTTTTTTGGTGGGAAGCTTTCTTCCTCATTGCTTTTTGGATGCTGAGAGCTATTGCTACCACCCCTAGCACCGCAAGTATTCTGCCGTATCACGTGGCCACACTACTGAGCTGTGCACTTATCCTATTTTGATATTCACTAGATATTTGTATGCGAGACACTGACAAATAAATAAATCCATACTGTGTGTACACAGCTTTAGTTTAAGCTTTGATGCACTAGTTTAATAGATTAGGTTATAGATTTTTGCATTAAACTTAGATATCTGAGAAAACAATTTTTATGTTTCCACCTGTTTTGTAGGCACAACCTGTTATTTGGTCTACACAGATGCTTGTGGAGGTTCTCATTCATCCAGGTCATGGTATATCTGTTGTATTCAATTAGATCAACTGGACTTGAAGTTTAGTTCTTGAAGACATTTCGCTAGTCATCCGACTGGCTTTCTCAATTCAGAATGACTTGTACAAGAATCTGTGGCAATTATGTACCCTGGAAAATCCCAATTAGCATATCACAGCCAGGTGTTAAGGGCGTGATTGGATAGTGGCTAAGAGGTGTTATACCCTGGGCGTTCCTATAACATATTCTACACAGATGTTTTCCCTATGTTAAAGCATTACAATATTACTTTCAATATTACAGCTCTTTTTTAAGAGAAAGCAAACGTTATTATATAAATATCCCACTGGCAGCTGTTATTTCTTTCCAGATCAGATAAGTGGTATGATTAAATAACATTCAACATGTCACACAGATATTTACTACTTTTTTTCTTTCACTTGAGCAGCTGTAAGAGCTTTGAAAAATCTAAATTGTTTTTTTTTAAGTAAACGGTGCTGAGTTTTTGTTTAGCAAATATGGTCTATACATTTACCTAAATAGGAATGCCATAAAAAGCTCAGAAACGGATTATAACATATCACTAGTTTTTCTAAACATTTCTTAATAAAAAAAATCCATGTCTGATAATAGTAAACTCGCTACACCAAGCTGTCCAGGGGGAGACAGTGTAACCCAGGAGGGGCACAACACCAACATTATATGCTGGATTACAGCCAGTCTAGCCCAAAGCCTGGGAAAAAAACCCTTAAGATCCTCTACCTGGGAACTTTAAATATAAGTGGTATGGGGATGATCAGTATTAATGTCCTTTAAACATCTCATCTCTCTTTCCCCAGCTAAAGCACAGTAAGCATGACTGAGCTCAGTGAGCTAAACCAGAGCTCCTATCATCCTGAAAGTGTCATTTATTGCTATATTTGGGTACTGATCACCTATGGAATAACCAAACCATCTCAAAGCTGCATATGTGAGAAAGACAGAGGGTAGTTTGTAGATGTTTTTGTTTATTAACATTTACAGATTTTGTTCTTTCTTCATTTTCAGTTACAGGAACAGTTAGCAGATGATTTAGGCCCTGGGGAAAATTACACATTACATGAGTTAGGTGAGTTGTGTGCAAGGTCTACTGCTTGCTCAGTCATCTTCATTAAAGTATTTGTGCATAAAAAGTCCAGCCTTAGTATCACAGGCTGTCTACATTAGAAATATAATATAATGGGCCAAAAAAGTACAGCCCGAATTCGAAACATGTAATAAATTATAACCTAGAACTAATTTATTGTAAAATCTTTAAAATATTTTATTTTGTTGGAAATATGCAGGGATAAAAATGGATGCATTAGCATAATTCCTGTTTTGAAGTCTAATCTTCTTTCAGAAACCTGGCTGAATTATCAGGAGTGTTGTTGTTCAACAAATAAACTGCTTGATGATTTCCTGTTTATGTTTTTGTTTCTCTAACTTTGTGGGAGAGGGGGTGAAGTGGAGTGTGACTTTGAGTGGTACAAACAAAAGCAAAAGGCCACATATTAATTTCCATTTTTTAGTGAGATATATTATCAATAAAATACAATTTGAAAGTGCTGGTTTTTAAATGGCATCCTGAGCATCATACGTGTTTCTTCTGATAATTCCATTTCATTTGTAGAACAAATACAAAATTGCTCATCAAAAATTCCTGATAGATCTCTCCTTTATAACCTCCATCCCTGTAAAAAAAAACAACAACAAATAATCATGGAAAGTAGTACATAAAGAAAAAACTGCAATATTCTGAGAGGTGTAAGTCTAACCTGAAATTCTGCCCGATGTTCTATTATCTCTTTTCTGCTTTGTGGTTTATCCCTTTAGTAGCTGTAAGTCATGGATGTGACAGATAACATCATAGCCAATGACTGAATGCTATTGAGAATTACTGGTATTAATGCATATAGATCTGGTTGATCCAGGGATACTTTCCGATTGCCGTTTGGAGTCAGGAAGGAATTTTTTCCCCCTTTTTAGCTGGGGTTTTTTGCCTTCCTCTGGATCAACTGTTAGGTAGGCTTAAAAAAAAAAAAAAAAAAAGTGAATAGGTTGGACTTGATGGACGTATGTCTTTATTCAACCTTAATAACTATGTTAATTACTATGTTACTATTCCGCTAGCTGCCCTCTATGAACATAAAATCTTGTAAAAAAAAAAAAATAAAAGCTTGGAATGGGAGAGAAGTACATTTTGATGCTTAACGGGTTAGTCCTAAGTCTTTCAGCTTTTAACTATCACAGTTTGGGTTTGGGGGGTGATTTACCTATTTCATTTTTCATTTGAGGGGTAAACATGCCTTTTAATTGGTGCAATGCTAAAGATTAGACTAACAGGCTTATTTTCCATTGCCGTAGCACTCTCTCCGGCTCGTAAAGTCATGCTAATCGATTTACGATTGCTTAGTGCAACTAAGCAACGGTTTGTGGCGGCTGCACTCGCGCAACTGTCGCAAGCCTATTTACCAGAGGCCGCGGATAGCTGGAAATAAATACTTACAGGCGGGTGAGATTCACTCACGCAGCCTCTGGTAAATCCGCTACGGGAGAATTGCCCAGTGCTCTTGTGGCTCTGGGTGCATCTACCTGCAAAATCATAGGATATGACTTTTTCTGTTGAAGCAGGACTTAAGCGGGCAATAACCTCGACATTGCACCATGATGAATGTCGAATCATTATTATTATGGAGCAGCAGTTCTACCTGATGACGTTCCTGCAACATTCCCTGGCCTAATCATTTTTACAATGGTAATTACAATCCTAATATTGATATTGGTTGTCAGAATGTCTCAGGAATGTTGAGTAAGTTTGTAGTGTATGGCCAGTATAACAGGATGCAACAGCCAGAGCTAGCAATATACAGGGGTATTCAATAAAAGTTCTTATCGTTCAAAATGGTGCTAATTTTGCCCCAACCAATCAGATGTTATCTTTTAAATGTTAAATAAGATCTGATTGGTTGGGGCAAAATTGGCACCATTTTAAACGATAAGAACTTTTATTGAATCTCCCTGACAGTGTATATTCAATGCAGGAAAATATTATTTTCCTTCTTAACAATCCACTAGTATGGCCTTATCTAGAATATATTGTGCATTTAACAAAATTCTGTATACGAAAAAGAACTTAATTGGGTTCAGAGCATGGCAACTAAATTATTAAAGGGAGAAGGGAGGAGTTTAAAAGAATGAATATGGTCAAGATAAGTAACTGTTGTTCACACTGGAGTAGAAAGTAGTTCTTTGTATGAAGAACTGGCAGTTTAATTGGATGTGTTCTTAGAATAAAAAAAAAATTGAATCTTACTTGTATTTTTACATACATTTTTACCCAAGTTTACCCTCTTTACCCAAGTATTCTTTCAGCTTTAGACTGAGCTTTTTTTCCCTCACGCTGAATTTAGTGTTAAGTAAGCATCATAAGTAGAGTCAAAATACTCAGCTACTTTAGTATGTGTTGTGAACTTTAAAGGGTTGAAGTGAATACATATTGATTTTGTCCCAGTGTTACAGCTCACCACTCTGCAGTGGACCAAGAATAAGAGGTAGGAACACCTACTACCTCCCAGAAAGTAATTCTATGCAGTTAAAGAGGTGTCATTAGACATTTAATAGAATGGATGATTGACATTGAATATCGTGAATTTCAAATTGACGTATAGCCAGAATTAAAGGAAAATGTAACAATAAAATATGTTCAGGTTATTCCCTTTATAATGTGGACCCAAACTGCTATATTTTTAACCGCTATTAGTCATCTAATAATTTATGTATTTATGGATGCTGCTCTTCTTTTTCTAAAGCTCCTCTGCTTCTCGTGGCAACTCCTTGTGAGACAAATCTTTATTTGGCACCAGCCCATAGTTTTGAATGGGGCTTGTATCGCGAGCAACAAAGGACCATGGAAAACATAAAGAAGAGCAGTCAATAATGATTGGAATAATTAAAGGTATTTGATAGCATTAAAAAATGAAAAATATGTCATATATATATATATATATAATCAGCCATGGCGGAATGCTAAACTCTCTTAAAAATGTGTTCCAAAAAATAGTAATGACTGTACTAGTCTTCAATAGAACAGGAAGAAGAAAGGTTTTTTTTTTAAGAAAAAGCTTGTTGTGTTAGTAAAAAATGCCACTTCTCTTTTCATGTTTTTCTCTGATCTCTGATTCATCTCATTTTACTTTTGTCATGTTTCCTATTTACTTTGTAATTTTTGTGTGATATCTTATTCAGGAACAGATCTAGTAGGAAGAATGAAAGACTGTTTAGCTAACTTACCAGAACCAATTCCATGCTTAGAGGTAAGCAAAAAAAATGAATACAGTACTTATTATACAGCATAACATTTTTACCACATTTTCATGTAGTATAGGAATTGAATTCTGAACATAATTTTCTGCGTGTTTTTTTTTTTTATAGGATTATCTAGATACTTCGGGTTTATCTGTGTTGTTTCCAAGAGTTGAAATATACATCATACATGAAAGGCCAGTTGATATGCTGGAAAATCCTCCAATGGATGGTAAGGTGATGGAAGTTAAAGAAGGTAGCTTGGGGGGCATTATAACATAAGGATTTTACGCCACCTCGGAATTCCCTGCCCTGTATAAAAGAACTTGGCCTATGGCCATGTGCTTCTGTATGGTTGGGGAATTCCTCTGTGGCGTAATATCCTTATGTTACACTGTAAGGAGCGCATTATCCCTTTAATTATACACAATGACTCTCATACACATAAACAGTCACAGACAATTGTGTTTTTTGAGTCCTGTGACAAATATGTAAGCTACGGTACATAAATAATTTACAATTTATTTATGGTTGTAAATAATATGAATTTAATTGACATGATGTCCATATTATTGTTACTGCCAGATACCAGCTACATTTTTGTTTTGCCCACCCCAGAGTACTACATTCACATAGAAAAACTGAATCAGCTTTTAGTCTTGAGTCAACAGCTGGAAGATGATGTGAAGCACTTAGGAAGCCACAAATATGTTGCTCATCAGCTATCAGTACTTTATGTAAGTGCATGAGTTTTATTATTTTCAAAAGTAATTTTTATCATCCATTATAGAATCTTATATTGTCTTTTTACCAGTATGTAGAACACCTATGTAGCAGCCATTTTTTTACCATTTCAAGCTGGATAATTGTTTTCTATTAATTAAGTTTATTTTATAAAAAAAAATAATGGAATGGATCTAAAATATTACACACCTATGAAGAATGGCAACTTATAATAAAAAAATTTCGATGAACCAGGGATAGTAATTTAATCTGTTTATAAAATCCAGTTTTGTAATCTTTATAATGAGAACTGAGTTGAACATTTTGGTTCAGCCCTTAATTCTCATGCGGCCCCTTGAGAAATTGAATTGCCTAATCCCAAACTATTATGTAATAATATACTATTACTATTAATGGTACAGTACATTATTAGAGATGTCCGAACTTCGCAAAATCCGGTCCGCTCGAGGAGCCGCGAATTTTCGAAAAAATTCGAACATTCGAAAATCCGCGAGCGGACCTGTTAAAATTAAAAATACCCAAAAATACGTGAAAACTCATAATTTCGAAAATTTTAGAAAATACGAAAAATCCGCGAATCGGAAGTTCGGAAGGCGGAAAATCCGGAAAAATCCGCCGTTCGTGAACGGGATAAATCCGTGACGGATCTGGGTTCGGATCCGCGAACTGGCCATCCCTATACATTATTAGCCAATATTTATCTTTTTTTTAAAAAAATAACTGAAAGTCCCATTAGTACTATGGATGTGTTAGTTGTCAATATTGAGTAGTTATACCTGATTATATCATGCCTTGTTTTTACCAACTGTCAAAGTCAAAGATCATGAATTGGTTATCTTTTATTACTGATTATAACAATAGTTTAGTGTCACTGCACCTTATTACACATATCATTAATCACTAGAGCTACTGCTGCAGTCAATAGCGATAATTTTTGCTTAATTAGAGAAAGTGTACTTTTTTAATATTTAAATAGTCTGAAATAGATTGCCCTTAGAAACGATATATATCATTCAGATTTTGGAAATAATGTGCATTTTTCCCAGGCTTTGCGGTTTGGGTGTGTATCTCTAGTACAGTTACATGTCCTTTAAATATATTATATTTACAAAATTACATGTTGCTTTAGAAAATTCTCAGTCATTTTAATGGATGCCTATGCTTGGAAGACTTGAAACGAGAAATTGAAGCAAATTTTAAATCTGTAAAATCTGCACTGGCTACAAATGAAGGATCAAGACAAGAACCAATTTTACCAGCACCGCTTTTAAACTGGTAAGAAAGACTTTTCAATGGAGTTAATTTGGGACATCTAAATTTAGAATTAATTTTTTTTAATGTTCATATAACGTTTTAGAAAAATGTTAAAGGGCATGTCCACCCCCAAAACTATAATCCCCCCAGTAATGGCCCCATCATGTAGTGTAATAAAATCCTTACCTCACATCCCAGCTCCATGTTTCTCCTGTAGTCCCACCCCCCAAAGTCCCAAAAACTGCCCACCAGGAGGATAGCAGAGTCCATATAGGACTCTGCCTGCTATCTGGCCTCCGGGAGAAGTTTGGCATGTGTACTGCAGCCCTTCTTCCCCTCCCTCCCCCTCCCGATTAGGATTCCCTCCCCCTAGCATACAACCCTTTCCATATATCATTCCCCCTGTCCCCCCAGCCCCAACCGCTATATTTTTTATTTTAAAAAAGTGTCCCAAACTTTACTTACCTTCCCTCCGCCGCACTGAACTCCCGGCAGCCGCTCAGCCAATCACAGACGCGACTGCCGGTCCTGCCCTTCTGCTTGCATTTTCTCGCAAGCAGAGGGCCTGGCAGTGCGGCGGAGGAAAGAGGGAAGGTAAGTAAAGTTTGGGGCACTTTCTAAAATAACAAATATAGCGGTTGGGGTTGGGGGGACAGGGGGAATGATATATCATATTTTTTTTCAAGGGTGGACATACTCTTTAAAGAGTATCTCCACCCTAAAAAAAGCTTGTTAATAGTAGGGCAACCCCCCACCCCAACCGCCACGTTAGATTACAAAAAAAACCCAGCACAAACACACTTACAGCCCTTCGCTCTCGTGGCTATCTATTCCCGGACCTCTGTTTGCCAGAAGTTGCAAACGGGCCGGACTGGCTGCCGCGTCTGTGATTGCTTGAGAGGCAGCCAATCACAGATGCGGCTGCCGGCAATGCAGAGCACAGGGGGAGCGATGGGCTGTAAGTATGTTTCTGCTGCTTTTTTTATTACTCTAACATGGTGGTTGGGGGATGGGCAGGGGTTCCCTACACTACAGAAAAGTGTTTTAATGGTAGGTGGAAGGGCAGCCATGGTGGGATCTGGAGGGTGGGGAAGGGCTCCCCTGCGCATGTCACAATCCCTCCCTGGAGGACAAGGAGGAGGTAGAAATCTTATGACAGGAAGACAACTCCTACTCTTAAGAGTATGGACAAGCACTGCAGGAGAACCATAAGGTAGGTAAGGTAAGGATTTTTTTAAACTACAGTGATGCCAGTAATGGGCTAAACTTTAAGTTTGGGTGTGGACATGCCGTTTAAGGGATAGGTTATTCTTATCCCTGGAAAGACGAATGAACGATTGACCGAAAGTGCTGTGAATCGGTCATGACCATATTTACCATAAGTATTAAGGTATAAGCCATTTGTGCTATTGGGAAGCCTTTGTTACTATCCATGTGGTAACACCTGTCTCCAAACAAGGAACGCTTTCTTGACATGTCTGCATCTTGGCTCCCATCTTTTTACACTTCCTTTTCCAGGATATAAAGTGTTAAGATGCCATTTTGTATTTAAATGTACTGACCAGGTTACTCTCGGTTCTCTCCCGTCATCTTCCGTGCAGTTCAATCAGTGACAGGAACCAGACGGGAGAGAACCGAGTGTAACCTGGTCAGTACATTTAAATACAAAATGGCATCTTAACCCTTTATATCCTGGAAATCAAATTCTCTTGTATGGAGGGGGGGAGAGGTGGGGAGCTGCAGTGGCAGAATTCTTATTACAATCACTCAGTGACTGTAATATAGATTCTCGCCACTGCACCTACCCATTGAATGTATAGGAGCCTTATGTATTATATAAGGGATAATGCGCCCCTTACAGTGTAATATAAGGATATTACACCACCGAGGAGTTCCCTGACTATTTTATACAGGACAGGGAACTCCGAGGTGGCGTAATGTCCTTATATTATAATGTGAAGGGGCGCATTATTTCTTATAATACATAAGTATCTGATTCCTTCACCCCATTCACATTTTAAATTCTAGCCTTGTCCCTATTTCCACCTTAAATCTCCAAGCTACCTTCTGTAACTTAAACCCAGTAGAAAGGAACATCCCAGCCCAGCATCTATGCGGTTAAACAAATCTTTGTGGAGGAGGAGAGAGACATTGGTTATGAAGTGACAGAAAGCAGCTCCAGCTGGTTCTGTTAGTGAAGTTATTGTCCAGGCATGAGCACTGGAATGGGCGGAGTAGTGGGATATAAGAAATATAAGAAATGAGTCACTTAGTGACATAGCTGAGTGATTTTTATATGGATATATACCACTGCAGCTCCCATTATAAAATATCACACTTATGTATTATATAAAGCTTGCAAGCATCTGCCAACATTCAAACTGTGACAGGCTGTCCTTAATTGAAAGAGTAGGTCAGTTGGTGTGTGTACCTGTGTCAAGTTGGGGGGTAAAAAACTAACTTTTTTGAAGATTGGTCAAAATTAGTTTTGTTTTTTTTTTTACTATAGTTACCCTTTAAGAATGGCTGCCACTGGAATGGGCGGGTAGGTCAGTAGGTGTGTGTTTCAATATAGCGAAAAGTCCCAAGCGCACTCAATACCCTTATGGGTGCTGACGTCCTCTGAGGCCTCACCCTTCAAGGGCCAAAAGGATACTCCAACAAAGAAAAAGATGAGGGTCGCACTCCAAAATATCAATTTAATAATGAACCACACACATCAAATCACAACATTTCGGGGCACTTGCCCCTCCTCAGGTGACCACCTCGGAAGGGGCAAGTTGCCCCGAAACGTTGTGATTTGATGTGTGGTTCATTATTAAATTTTTTTTTGGAGTGCGACCCTCGTCTTTTTCTTTGTTGCAGTAGGTGTGTGTACCTGTGTCAGGTTGGGGTAATGTGTTTTTGCATTTATGACCAAGTTATCTTTTAAATATGGCTGCAGCTTGAAAGGGTAGGTCAGTTGGTGTGTGTGTACCTGTGCCATGATGGGAGGTAAAAAAAATAACTTTTTTGGAGATTGGTCAAAATTAGTTTTTTGACTATAGTTACCCTTTAAGTATGGCTTCCACTGGAATGGAAAGGTAGGTCATTAGGTGCACATACCTTTATCTGGGGGTTGGAGGTATGAGTGTTTGCGTTTCTGACCATAAAACTGTTTTGATCACATGACCGTGAAACCTCCAATTGTCCACATTTGAGGATTGTTCCCATTATGGCCAATAACGCAAGAACGTTTCCATGGGTTCCTTAGCTAGGTAATAACACACCTCCTATGTGTAGCGCACGTCCGTTTCAAATTTTGTGTATCCAGCTTGAAAACTGTGGGAGGAGATACAATCCAAAAAGCGGAATAATAAAAGGGAAGAAGATGAAGAAATAGAAAAAACAGTAATTTGGCTCTTCAAGCCAAATTAATTACAGGCTCCTTAACATGAAATGTAGTAACTAAATTATAAAATGCTGTTACTGGATAAAATGTAATAGCATTAGGATGAAAGCAGAAATGGAATTCATTGATAGTCCCATGACTATCTAAGTACACTAGCTCTGTGTTGGGAGGAGTTGAAATGTTTGAAAATGTATCGGCCAACCAAACGCTTGAAGAGTTTTAATTACAAAATCCCTGTTCTTTTGTCTGGCTACTAGAAGATTGTCTGAATAATAATAAGGCTCAACTCTCGTTAAAGGAATAGTTCACTGCAATAGTGAACTATTCCTTTACTACATTGATTGAAGACCGGGTGGTTAAGGAGCTATGTCTTACCTCCCGTTCTTCAATTAATTGTTGGAGTGCCAAGAACGAAAATGCCAAAAGTTTGCCTTTCGTGCGACCCAGCGTGGCCGCCCTGAAATTCCTGACCACTTCCTGCACCTGTTCCGCTATAGCGCGTATTATCGGGCATGCGTGTTATAGCAGAACAGAAGCAGGAAGCGGTTGGAACCTGTCAGTGAGGCCACGCTGGATCGTGCAAAAGGTAAGATTTTTGCATCTTCGTTCCTGGCTCTCCAACAATTGATTGAATATGTAAGGCATAGCTCCTTAACCTCCCGGGCTTCAATCAATGTAAAGGAATTGCACTATTGCAGTGAACTATTCCTTTAAGGGCTTGGCCACACTTGCGCGTGAGATTGAGGTTTGTGGGTGGTCACACTGTGTGCTGCGCTGGCATCCATTTTTTTAGCACATACAATTGCATGTATTCCGATAAGAGAACATTAGCGGAATTGCAGCGCAAACATGCAACATTGCTGCATTGCCTCTCGTTCTAATGTGGCCTCATCCTAAGAAAGCTATTACTACAACTCATATTTATAAGAACATTCTGGGTGAAGATGAAAGTCCAAATGGGAAACAAACCGAAACTGGAAATGAAGTGGTCCTAGTGTGACTCTTAGTTATTGTTGATGTACCTCGCCTATTGGCCCATGAACATATGCATCTGTCAAGTCTATTGTGCAGTATTACCTTCCTTTTGTAATGTCTCCATTTTGAGTCAAGCAAGTCAAGCAATCGCTCTTTTCCGTAAATGTTCCAGGAGAAATAATTAGAACTAGAAGTTTCTGTGGATCGTTTGATAAAGACAGTTTGATAAAAATGATGGTAGATTAGGTCTTGCAAATAGAGAGTTTATTAAACGCTCTGTAACATAATATTTGGGGGCTCAAGCTGCACTAAACAGCAGATGCATCTACAGACCCTGTTAAGTTTCATGCTACAAGGTAGTGCAAACCTTAACAAAAGGGGTTTTGTAAATGGAGCTGTGCCCTAAAATTTGTGTAAAACACACATAACCCAATATTACTTCGGGTTAACATGGGTTTTAAACGGATTTGCCCCATATTGAATCTCACTGCTAGTTTTTTGTAACATGTAAATACAAAACGAGTAAATGGAATGCGACTATAATAATACAGTATGTAAAAAAGGAGTTCTCTTTAATATTATTATTAAAATTATTATTATGAAGTCTATTTAGTCTTTATGTATTTATATGCTTATTGGACCACATTCACTATGTGTACTAATAACTGTAAGGTATCATTTAATTCAGGACATATGACAGACTTATATTTTGTATTTTTTAAATCAATGAACGACCGCCAACATTACAGCCAAGCAAAATTTATCATCTGTACTAAGCTTAAATGGAGACTTTCAATGACTGTTTCTTTGTAACCATTAACACTGTCAGTCTGAGTGTATCTCTCCTTACCCCCTTTTTGTATTCCTATCAAACGGTCAGTTGGGCTGGGCAAATATATGGAGTTAAAGAGGAACTGTAGTCCAAAAATGATAGGAATTGATAGGAATTGCTCTCCTGAGAGTTTTTGCATTTTATTTCCATTGTTTATTTTACATAGTTTTGAAGATATTAACATTTTTGTGTGTGATATGGCAGCAGCAACACCAGGTCCCCTGCACTTCCTGCTCTGAAACCTGTCAGTCAATCTGCCCTGTGTCTCCTCCTCCCCTTTGCAGCCCCCCTGGTCCCTCCCACTCATGGACCCCATGGTCCCTCCAGTTGCAGGCCCCCCTTGGCCCATTCCCTTACAGCTCCATGTGGCCCCGCCCACTCATGGGTGCCGTGGCCCCGCCCACTCGTGGGTGCTTAAGTCCCCCCCGAAAACTCTGTGGAAATAGCCTTTTCAGGCAGAGTGAGAACTCTGCCTGAAAAGGCTGTTTTCACAATGTGAGAGAGAAGGGCTGTAGATTCCCTTACCCTCTCTGCAGCTGCAGGTCCCAGAGAGGAGGAGGGACTTCCTGTCTCCCTCACACACTGAGGGAGTCTGAGGCTGTGCTTGCCAGCGGCACTGTGCAGGAGAAGGAATGTCACATGTCAGCCTCCCACCTATTAACTTTCTGGTCAGTCATTTCTTTATATCTTGGGCTGTGGAGCACGTAGAGGTGGTTGATGGCTTGTTTTAAAGGTAGGAAACTGGCCTTTCATTTAAACTCAACAGTTAGTGTGACTTTAAATCCATATTAGGCAAGAAGTCAGTTCTGCAACCTAATAAGCCTTGAGACTGCGTCCGGATATCTGCAGTGATCTGTCCCAATCACTAAAACTGTAGATAGGTAAGTGGTGTAGGCAGATCCAGAAATGAGGAGACTCCTAGGATATCTCAATTCAGCAATCTTTATTCACACATAACATGTTTCGGACCGGAGGTCCTTTCTCAAAAGACCTCCGGTCCGAAACATGTTATGTGTGAATAAAGATTGCTGAATTGAGATATCCTAGGAGTCTCCTCATTTCTGGATCTGCCTACACCACTTACCTATCTTAAATCCATATTAGCACCGGGTGCACGGGTTAAGCAAAAATCACCTGCGCATCCGACGCTCGTGATTCAATATCACGTTTGCTATAGTTTTAGTACTGGATTTTAATGCCAACAGACAGCTGGCATTAAAATCCCGAAGTGGACAAATCACTTACAGGGATTTACCCAGATTCGCAAACGCGATATTGAATAGAGAAAGGAGCAATTACCCAGAGAAATAGCAGCTCTGGGTAAATGAGCCTGTTATTGTTTCAATTTAAAAGGGCTAGGTCCCACTACTGAGTGTCGGAGCGTGTTTTGCGCTCCGTTCATGCTTCTGGCTTGCATTACCGGTGTAATGCTACCGGGTAGTTCCCACTGTGTGCCAGTCCGTTATTGATTCGCATGTGTGCATGACTTTTCATGCGGATCGCATGCATGCCAATAACACGAGTAGCACACGGAGTATGACGCACAGCAGCACATTGCAAAAATGCTGCATGCGCCTTTGTGCGTGATAGTGGGACCTAACCCTTACTGATTGTTTCAACATATCACTGACAATTTTTCAGACTCTCTTTCTAACAGTGTATCAATATCATTCTCATGAGCGTATAGCAACCTCTCTCATTGACTGTTTAAAATTTCTCTTTTTTTCAGTCACTCTCTCTGACCATTTAACGGTTTCTTTTTGAAGGTCTGTCAGTCTCTATCTCTGAAAGTTTTTAGCCTTTCTTTATTGCCGACAGTATACCCTCCAAGTTATAACTTTAAGCTAGATACACAAGGCAATTTTTTGGGCAATATACGAAAACATTGGTCAGTCGGCCAGAAAAATCACCGGTGTGTATGCCCTCGCTGGCGAACCGATGTCTGACGCCCATTCGTCTGGATTGGACAAAAAGGCAAACAGATGTGGTGATAAATCACCACAGATTGTGCAGTTGCCTATGGACTTTCACTGTGCCCAACAGTGATGCGTCTCGGCGGATCGGTCTGTTGCCCATGTGTACCCAGCCTTAACTAGGTCCAAAGATAAAACTGGATCATGTAGCGAACCTGATCTCAGCACAGCTCTGGCTGTGTGGGTTAATCAGTCTCTCCCTCTCAGTCTATCAATCTCTCTGAATGTGCCTTTTCGGCAACAATCAAGCCATGTATGCTTACCTCGTCAGCCGAAATGGGAGTCAAGTTGGCCATTTTGCTTGACAAAGTTCCCATTCACGGCACGATTGTTGGCCGAGGCGGCCGCGCATTCACATTGTGCATCATTGGTCGCGATTACACATGTGCATGAGCCTTATGTCTGTCTCTTATTAGGCAGTCTATCAGTCTCTTTCACTGACAATCTATCACTCTCCCTTCCTGTGGCAGTCTATCCGTCTCTGTCCCTGAGACCGTCTATCAGTCTCTCTCTCTCTCATTAGCTAGTCCATCAGTCTCTCTCCTCATGTGAGTGAATATGTCTCTTACTAAGCCAGTCTATCAGTCTCTCTCTCTCATTAGCCAGTCCATCAGTTTCTCTCCCTGTGCAAGTCTATCAGTCTCACTCTCTCATTAGCCAGTCCATCAGTCTCTCTCCCTGTGACAGTCTATCAGTCTCACTGTCTCTTATTTGCCAGTTGATCAGTCTTTCTCTCCACGTGAGTGTATCAGTCTCTAGGGCTGAGGCCACACTGCAAAGCACCAAAGCGTGCGTAATCGCACATTATTGCATGTGCGATTCCTGTGCGTTGTCTCGCATTTGCATGTGCAATTTCGCTATTTTTCACTAAGGACATGCATGCTATTGTGAAAAAAAATGGTGATTGCAAAACGGAAACCGATGCACAATTACATGCGCATTGGAAATCGTGTGAATTTTTGCATTCCCGCAATTTCCATTCTAGCCAAAATTGCATGCGCAAAAAGTGCGCTAGTGTGGCCTAGCCCTTACTGAGCCAGTCTATCAGTATCTCTCTGTGACAATTTATCAGTCTCTCTTTTATTAGACAATCTACAAGTCTCTCTCCATGTGCCAGTCTATCAGTCTCACTATCTCACACTCTCTTAGTGTTAACCAGTCCAGTAAGGTTCGTGCACACATGCGATCGCGGGTGCCGACACGCAACACACGACCTGAACGAATGGCCGTTTTACCCAACAATTGTGCCGCGTATGGGCACTTTATCGGCCGAAACAGCCGTTTGTTCGAGGTTCGTCCCCAACAGGCCGGATCTCTAAAGATCAGCTGTTTTGGACGATAAAGTGCCCATACACGGCACGATAATCCTCTGAAACAGCCGTACGTACACATCATGCATGTGTGTACGAACCTTTAGTCTTACTAAGCCAGTCAATCAATCTCTCTTTCTTATCAGCCAGTCCACAAGTCACTCTCTCTAGCAGTCTTGCTCTCTTATTAAGACATCCTACAAGTTTCTATCTCTATACCAGTCTATTAGTCTCTTTTACTTATTAGCCAGTCCATCTGCCTCTCTCCCCATGTCAGTGTATCAGTCTCTTAATGTGAAAGCCTATCTCTCCCTGGGACAGTCTACCAGTCTCACTCTCTGGGTCACTCTACCAGTCTCTTTCCCTGGGTCACTCTACCAGTCTCTCTCTCTGGGAAAGTCCACTAGGCTCACTCACTGGGACAGTCTACCAGTCCCTCTACCTGGGACAGTCTACCAGGCTCACTCACTGGGACAGTCTACCAGTCCCTCTACCTGGGACAGTCTACCAGTCTCACTAACTTTGAAAGTCTACCAGTACCTCTACCTGGGACGGTCTACCAGTCTCACTCTTAGAGATGCTTAGAAGATATAATGTATAGATGATATATTTATGAATGTAATATAATGCATATAATGATAATGCATAATCATCTCGTATATCATTTATAGATGTATAGAAATGCATGAATGTATAGATGCATATATTTAAGAATGTATATAATGCATCTAGCATGTATAATAATGTATATTATGTCATAAGAGTATATAATGGTATAAAATACAAATATATGCAATAATGTATAGAATGTTTAGAATGCATATAGCATGTATAAGATGCCATATAATTTAGTAGAATTATATATGCATATAATGTATAGAATGCATATATGTATAGAATGTATATAATGTTATAGAATGTATATAATGGCATACGAATGTATTAATGCAAGAATGTAAGAATGGTATATATTTATGAGAGTATATAATGTTATATAATGCATATAATGTATAGAGATGCATAACTATAGATATAGAAGGTATGATATCATAGATTTATATGGCTATAATGCTCTAAATGTTGTCATGATTAGATTCATAAAGATGCATATTAATATAGAATGCATAGAATGTATATGAGAAGCATAAATGAAATGCATATATATGATCATAGAATGCTAGAATGTATAGATGTGATTAAAATGCTATATATCTATAATGTATAGAATGCATATCCCAATGATATAGTGCATTATTATAAATGCATATAATGCATGAAATGTATAGAATAGTATATATGCACATTGTTATAGAATGCATATAATGTATATGACTATTAAATCTAGATAATGTATGAGAATGGTCAGCTAGTCTTCTTATAGCATCTAGTAGCTGATGTGACCTGTCGCATAGTGCATATAATGTCTAGATATGATGATTGTACGATGATATAATTTATATGTAAATATCTATACTGAACACTGCTAGATGTCATAATAAGCTCTATATGATGATAGGGCACATTTAATGTACATGCCATTAAGTCATAATGTCGATAGCACTGTCAGATGCTATAAGAAATTTGAATTAGAATGCATTAAGTAATACGCTATAGCATATGTATAGACTATATAGAATGTATAGAATGCATATTACAGACTAATGTATAGATAGTATAGAATGTGTAATAAATGCATATAAGTCATATGTATATAATAGAATGATAGATCCATAATGAGATGCATAAAAATACATATGTATAACGATATAAGAATGTATAGAAATGCACATAATGGTATAATGCCATAAAATACATATGTTAAGACTAGTATAAAGATGTATGAATGCATATAATAGTATAAATGCATAAGTACCTACATGTAATAGACTAATATAGTATCATAAATGCAATATAATGTAAGAATGTTATAAGCATATAAATAAAATGTAGTAGATGTAGAACCCAGAAAAAAAAAAAAATAAAATATAACCCTATAATTTACATAATGTATAGACTATATAAATGTATGAATAGCTAGTATGTAAGAATGTAAGAATATGTATACTGACAATCTAGATATATGCTGTATCAAATGCATATCACTGTATAGAATCCATTACAGTAAATATTATGTATAGATATATAGAATGTATAGAATGTAATATGATATAGAAGCTATCATCTAATGTATAGAATCATAGATATTGTGATAATGTTATCATATGTAACATATTATAGATTATAATCAAAATGTACTAGTGCGAATAGATATAGACGTATATAGTTAAATCTAATAATGTAAAGCATATAAAGTCATAATGTATAGATTATTGAATGTATACAATATAATAGTTAGATTCATCGTAAGCTATGTGTAAAATCTAGTATAGCCACAAATTATACGATTTAGATAAAATCACAAGATAGAACAATCCACAACATCTGTTATCGGAGCACGTGATCCACAAAAAAGGTGAAGCATGCATCCTAAAACGTATTGCAACCGCATGCATTAGAGACCAACC
Organism: Hymenochirus boettgeri; assembly: GCA_019447015.1. NCBI lineage: Eukaryota > Metazoa > Chordata > Amphibia > Anura > Pipidae > Hymenochirus > Hymenochirus boettgeri. The sequence continues at coordinate 35,325,759 of CM033473.1, forward strand.
CATTAACATTCACTGACATATCCCGGCAACTGTTAGTGCATGAGAAGACTTTACACGCCTTGCTTGTGTTGGCTGCTTGGTATCTCAAATCCAAAGGACAAAAACTGCGGTAGTGGTACAGATATGATCCTCGTATTGCACCCCGACCTTAGAACATAAACACCACTTGAGGTAATTCACCCAATAATTTACTGTGGCCATCAAAAAAAGTTATTGCCTAAATGTGTACTTCCACTAATCAATGTATAGTATCAAACAATTACTATACAATATAGACCCATACATCCCAATTCCCCTTTACAAATAACACACACCACATACACAATCAATAATGGGAGGCAGAGTAAGCCAGTTCTGTAATGTTCGCATTCAGCCCGTTGAAGTTGCGTGCCACGTGACCCCTAGAACCCACCTGCTTTATTACTAGTAATTATGGAGTGGGCAGTTTTTCATTACTTTTCCAGATCTTTGTATTGTTTTTCAATATCTACATTTGTTACATAAAAATATACACCAGCACAGTCCTATGATTGTTTTATTGCACTGCATACTCTCACACTTATACCCATTCCATGGTATCTGTTATGTACCCACCTCAACTAGATTGTACCGCCGGGCAGGGACCTCCTTTTCCTCTTGTGGCAAAGCTCTAGCACTTCTTTTATATAAGTTATATATTTATGTTACTGAGCTATCTATGTATTTTCCCCCTTGTGACTTTATTTCGTTACTGTACAGCGCTGCGTCCCAGAGGCACTTTAATAAATAAACTATACATACATACATACTACAACACACTGAGCTGCTTAGTCAGGCTCCACCACCACCCAGTGCAATATAATTTTCACTCTACTTGACCTTTAATTTCACATGAGTATTTTCACATGTGTATAAATGCTGGGTACAACACAGTTCCAATAAAAGAAGAATCTATGGGACCTGACAGCTTCCATGGAATCTTTTCTGTTTGCACCCAACCATAAATAGGGTTTTTTGGACTTCCACAAATTCTTCCTGAGTATCTGGTGCCATCTAGTGCTAATACAACAAAATGCAGTTGATTTGTTTGTTTATTAGGAGGCATATTTATAGGAATGCTAATATCAGTGATATGCTGACACCCGGACTTCACAATGGTGATTTTTTTTTACCCTACTTAGAAAAACGATGAATGTACACCACAAATTTCCTCTGGTGGCGATGTGCAGCAAGTATACACGACAATGATTGAGGAATATTACTTTAGAAGGATAACAATCGGAGTTAAACCAATGAGCTTTTTTTAGTTGAGCAGGTGCAGGGAGGCAGCAGGGAAACAAGCAGTCATCATTGTTCTGAGTGTCAGCATCACAGCCTTGATTGACTTCAAGGAGGGAGGGGCCAGATTCTCTGACAGAAGGGTAATAATTCTACTTAAATACTGGTTAGTAAGGCATCTAACAAGTGCTGAAGATCAGTTTGAGGTGGGGCAGGTAACCAACATGTTAGCAATTTTTTTTTTTTATAGGGGGACATACCATTTAATTGTTAGGGCCATAATTTCTCAAACCTTTTTGCTTGGTTTGCCCTATGTGACAGTCCAAACCCTCTCTCTGCCTTCTTTATTCATGAGGTGCAGACAGATACATATGTTGGTTTCCTGTTATGGTTTAATTTGTGATTACACTAGCTATATTACCAATCCATTGAAGTAGCTAATGAAGGCCGAGGCACACTGCGCACAAACCCTCCTGCGCATATTCGGGGATAGGATTGCATGTGACGCACCAAAAATGGTGATCGCATGTGCTCTGATCAACGGATACATTGCAAACGGTCCCGCTCACCGTATATGGCCACTTTTTAACAAGCCATCAATTGTGTGTTAAAACAGCCTGATGTGGCCTAGCCCTAATCCGGATTGGTCCTGGCTGTCACCATAACTAACATACACGCTGCTCTGTGACTTTAGTGCTAGGCCTCAATAGCCCATTTTGGTATGTATCGATCAGGTAATTCTCCTTACCTACTTGCTGTGCTGAAAAAATTGGATACTGACTTTCTGAGCGAACATTTCCAAAATGATTATTCACGTGGCATGTTATTCTAAGGAAAGTTAAAGTCCTCGGGGTATTGGTGACCAGAGGGAGTTCATATTCTCTAGAACTGGACAAGCAGGTTTCTGATCATTTCAGCATAAACCGTTTAAAGAAAAAATATTGACATTTTCCATGGTTAATAAGGGTCTGGTTGGTTTTCACGAGATCATGGGGGCTTTGTACGGCCCTGGAGGAGGAATGTAATTATACACCCAGAGAGAAATCCCACCAGCTCTAGGATATAAGTGCAGAGTAGCAGATTATTATTGTTATTGTTAGTCTGCACCACCATCGTAATGTTGATTTTTACTGGGTTACTGCCGTTAGATAACATCTTATGGTTGCTCAGATCAATAGCAGGGCCCAACTTTAGAACCCTTTATTGCATGTCCTCTGTTGGACTAGGAAAGACAAGTGGAGCAGTATTTATACAATGCAATTAATGGAATTGCACATCGGTGGATCTGGGTCTTGCTGCTTACATTAACATGGAGATCTCATTTCAGGTCATATAAACACATGAATATTAAACTTCAAATCACCTGTAGTGGGCCTAGCCCAGGGAAAAAAACTTTTTGCTAGTTTTCTACTATGCACATAAACATACAAGAATATCTCCCAACACCGGGCTCTGGTCATCCAGGACGGGGCCATTTATTTCTACCCAGCCATGCCCACAGGAGGCCCAAAGCAAAGTTGGTGTTCCAGAGAAACCAGGATCGCTTAATCTGGTATTTTCTGGACAAAGGGGCGTATATGAGACACTCTTTTCCTAGCCATCCCTCAGTCAGCAATCACAAATGGTGTAGCTTCCCTGCACTGCTGCTTACGATTATCCATTACAAAGCTTGAAGGGCATCTATACCGAAAATAGGTTATTTTAAATTGATCATAACTAGAAACTAATCATTCTTCCCAACCACCACTTAGTATCATTTTTTTGTTGATCTGCCATCTATTTCTTTAGAAATCTATCAATCTAAAACTTCTTATATTTTGCTGTCAATCAAGTTCCTCTTCTCTCACAAACTATTCTTCTTTGAGCATTTTATATGTGAGCTGGAATGGTGACAGATTTTTGACAGTTGGAAGGCTGTGTGCAGGATTTGACAGGGGTTTGTGGGGAAAAAAGTCAGGTTGGATGAAGTGGGAGTGGTTAAAAGAGGGAGGGTGATTCTGTTCCTAAACAAATGTGTGCTGGATTGAAAGCATGCAGCAACACACGCAAATCAGAGTAAGTGCTACTTTACATGTATTTAATTATAGATTAAGATGAGGCAAAGTATTTTTTCAGTATAGTGTCCCTTTAATAAAGGAGGGCTTGCTGGCTGGAAGGTGTCCAGGACTCTCGGTAGTATTGTAGGAACTATAGTTTTCCAGCAAGAACCACTGGGTAATACCAAAGCAGTAGTACAATTGGTGGGAAAACAAGAAAGTAAATCAAATATTATGCAATAAAATTAACATTTAAATAACCCGGTCACTGTCCTGAGAACTTTACCCCCAAACAAGGTGGGGGAAGCCTGCTCTGAGATCTAATTTATAATGCTTACATAACCCGTGTTAGGATATCCAAGTACAGCTCACAAATTTCCTCTGTTTGTGGCTCCTGCTCCTGCCACACAATAAGATGCCAAGCTTCTGGTCGAATGTGCTACACCTTTTAAAGAAGTGCCTACCCTGGACAACGAAACCATCTATCAATCTTATCAAAAAAAAGAGGTTAGTTCTCCTTTCATGGGAACTGCGGTATAATTATCTTCAGTCTTTCTAATTGGAGACATTTTTACTTATAAGGTATATACTACCCTACATGTAATATAGGAGATTACACCACCGAGAAGTTCCCTGACCATATAGAAGCACGAGGCCATATGCCGAGTGCATTTAACACGGTCACGGGAACGCCGAGTGAAGTATATCCTAATTATTCTGTAGGTAGTGTATTATTCCATATAATACATAAGGCACATACAGGGTTTATCAATAAATGTTCTTATCGTTTAAAATGTGCTAATTTTGCCCCACCAGCAGATGTTAGCTTTCAAATGTAAAGGACCTGAAACTTCCAATATTTTTTAAAAATGACTAATTGCCATTCGTTTCTATTATTCACAGGAGGTGAGAACGCTTATTCTCACCTCCCTGTGAAATAATAGGACGATCGGGGGACCAGGACTTACCTTACCACCCGCCGCTCCACTCGCACCGCGTCATCCTCTGACAGCCGCTCGTGTCCCGACCACGCGCCCTATCTTAGGCGCATGCGCGCCAATTCAAAAGATAGGGCGCGCGATCGGACAGAACAGCTGTTCAGAGACTGAGCGGCTGCGAGGAGACGCGGGTAAGGTAAGTTCCTGGTCCCCCATCGTCCTATTATTCACAGGAGGTGAGAATAAGCGTTCTCACCTCCCTGTGATAAAGAAACGAATGGCACTTAGTCATTTTATTGTTTAGTTGTGCCTTTAAATAAGATTGATTGGTTGGGGCAAATTATTTACTTAAACGATAAATAACTTTTATTGAATCTCCCTGATAATACCTAAAAACCCCAAAAAAACGCACAGCCGCACCAAACAACCAACGGCACACTTACCCCCCTCCTGTTGAATACTCCCTGTATCACCCCCGTTCCTGTATCTACCCACGTCACCCCCTTTCCTGTATCTACCCCCCGTCACCCTCTTCCTGTATCTATCCTCCCGGTCACCCCCTTTCTGTTATTTACCCCCCCCCCCTCCCTGTCCCCCCTTCCTGTATCTTACGCCCAAAGGTCAAACCCCCTTCCTGTTATCTCTCATCAACCCCATTCCTGTATCAACCCCGTCACCCCTTTCTGTACTACCCCCCCGTCATCCCCTTCCTGTATCTACCCCCCCCTCCCCCCTTCCGTAATCTACCCCATCACCCCCTTCCTGATATCTACCCCCCCCCCTGCCCCCCCCCTGGTATCTACCCCCCCGTCCCCCCTCCCTGTACTACCCCCCTCTATCCTCCATTCAGAGAATTTGATTTCCAGGATATAAAGTGTTAAGATGCCATTTTGTATTAAATGTACTGACCAGTTTACTCTCGGTTCCTCTCTCCCGTCATCTTCCGTGCATTCAATCAGTGACAGGAACCAGACGGAGAGAACCGGTGTAACCTGGTCAGTACATTTAATACAAAATGGCATCTTAACCCTTATACCTGGAAATCAAATTCCTTGATGGAGGGGGGGAGAGGTGGGGCTGCAGTGGCAGAATTCTTATTACAATCACTCAGTGACGGTAATATAGATTCTCGCCACTGCACCTACCCCATTGAATGTATAGAGCCTTATGTATATATAAGGGATAATGCGCCCCTTACAGTGTAATATAAGGATATTACACCAACCGAGGAGTTCCCTGACTATTTTATACAGGACAGGGAACTCCGAGGTGGCGTAATGTCCTTATATTATAATGTGAAGGGGCGCATTATTTCTTATAATACATAAGTATCTGATTCCTTCACCCCATTCACATTTTAATCTAAAGCCTTGTCCCTATTTCCACCTTACTCCAAGCTACCTTCTGTAACTGAACCCCAGTAGAAAGGAACATCCCACCCAGCATCTATGCGGTTAACAAATCTTGTGTGGGAGAGAGAGACATTGGTTATGAAGTGACAGAAAGCACTCCAGCTGGTTCTGTTAGTGAAGTTATTGTCCAGGCATGAGCACTGGAATGGGCGGTAGTGGGCTATAAGAATATAAGAAATGAGTCACCTTAGTGACATAGCTGAGTGATTTTTATATGGATATACCACTGCAGCTCCCTTATAAAAATCACACTTATTTATATAAAGCTTGCAAGCATCTTGCCAACATTCAAACTGTGACAGCTGGTCCTTAATTGAAAGAGTAGGTCGTTGGTGTGTGTACCGTGTGTCAAGTGGGGGGTAAAACAACTTTTTTGAAGATTGGTCAAAATTAGTTTTGTTTTTTGTTTTTACTATAGTTCCCTTTAAGAATGGCTGCCACTGGAATGGGCGGGTAGGTCAGTAGGTTGTTTTTCAATATAGCGAAAAGTCCCAAGCGCACTCAATACCCTTAGGGTGCTGACGTCCTCTGAGGCCTCACCCTTCAAGGGCCAAGATACTCCACAAAGAAAAGACGAGGTTTCACTCCAAAAAATCAATTTAATAAGACCACACCAATCAAATGACAAGTTTCGGGCACCTTGCCCTTCCTCAGGTGACCACCTGAGGAAGGGCAAGTTGCCCCGAAACGTTGTGATTTGATGTGTGGTTCATTAAATTTTTTTTTTGGAGTGCGACCCTCGTCTTTTTCTTTGTTGCAGTAGGTGTGTGTACCTGTGTCAGGTTGGGTAATGTGTTTTTGCATTTATGACCAAGTATCTTTAAATATGGCTGCAGCTTGAAAGGGTAGGTCAGTTGGTGTGTGTACCTGTCATGATGGGAGGTAAAAAAATAACTTTTTTGGAGATTGGTCAAATTAGTTTTTTGACTATAGTTACCCTTAAGTATGCGTTCCACTGGATGGAAAGTAGGTCATTAGGTGCACATACCTTATCGCGGGTTGGAGGTTGAGTGTTTGCGTTTCTGACCATAAAACTGTTTTGATCACATGACCGTGAAACCTCCAATTGTCCCACATTTGAGGATTGTTCCCATTATGGCCATAACGCAAGAACGTTTCCATGGTTCCTTAGCTAGGTAATAACACACCTCCTATGTGTAGCGCACGTCCGTTTCAAATTTTGTGTATCCACTTGAAAACTGTGGGAGGAGATACAACCAAAAAGCGGAATAAAAAAGGGAAGAAGATGAAAAAGAAAAAACAGTAATTGGCTCTTCAAGCCAAATTAATTACAGGCTCCTAACATGAAGGTAGAACTAATTATAAAATGCTGTTACTGGATAAATGTAATAGCATTAGGATGAAAGCAAAATGGAATTCATTGATAGTCCCATGACTATCTATACACAGCTCTGTGTTGGGAGGAGTGTGAAATGTTTTGAAAATGTATCGGCCAACCAAACGCTTGAAGATTTTAATTACAAAATCCCTGTTCTTTTGTCTGGCCTACTAGAAGATTGTTGAATATAATAAGGCTCACCTCTCTGAAGGTAGTTCACTGCAATAGTGAACTATTCCTTTACTACATTGAAAGACCGTGGTGGTAAGAGAGGTCTTACTCTCCGTTCTTCAATTAATTGTTGGAGTGCCAAGAACGAAAATGGCCAAAAGTTTGCCTTTCGTGCGACCCAGCTGGCCGCCCTAAATTCCTGACCACTTCCTGCACCTGTTCCGCATAGCGCGTATTATCGGCATGCGTGTTATGCAGAAAGCAAGCAGGAAGCGGTGGGAACCTGTCATGAGGCCACGCTGGATCGTGCAAAAGGTAAGATTTTTGCATCTTCGTTCCTGGCTCTCAACAATGATTTTGAATATGTAAGGCATAGCTCCTTAACCTCCCGGGCTTCAATCAATGTAAAGGAATTGCACTATGCAGTGAACTATTCCTTAAAGGGCTTGGCCACACTTGCGCGTGAGATTGAGGTTTGTGGGTGGTCACACTGTGTGCTGCGCTGGCATCCATTTTTTTAGCACTACAATTGCATGTATCCGATAAGAGAACATTAGCGGAATTGCAGCGCAAACTGCAACTTGCTGCATTGCCTCTCGTTCTAATGTGGCCTCATCCTAAGAAAGCTATTACTACAACTCATATTTATAAGAACATTCTGGGTGAAGATGAAAGTCCAAATGGGAAACAAACCGAAACTGGAAAGGAAGTGGTCCTTGTGACTCTTAGTTATTGTTGAGTACCTCGCCTATTGGCCCATGAACATATGCATCTGTCAAGTCTATTGTGCAGTATTACCTTCCTTTGTAATGTCTCCATTTTGAGTCAAGCAAGTCAAGCAATCGCTCTTTTCCTGTAAATGTTCCAGGAGAAATAATTAGAACTAGAAGTTTTCTGTGGATCGTTTGATAAAGACAGTTTGATAAAAATGATGGTAGATTAGGTCTTGCAATAGAGAGTTTTTAAACGCTCTGTAACATAATATTGGGGGCTCAAGCTGCACTAAACAGCAGATGCATCTACAGACCCTGTTAGTTTCATGCTACAAGGTAGTGCAAACCTTAACAAAAGGGGTTTTGTAAATGGAGCTGTGCCCTAAAATTTGTGTAAAACACACATAACCCAATATTACTTCGGGTAACATGGTTTTTAAACGGATTTGCCCCCATATTGAATCTCACTGCTAGTTTTTTGTAACATGTAAATACAAACGAGTAAATGGAATGCGACTATAATAATACAGTATGTAAAAAAGGAGTCTCTTTAATATTATTATTAAAATTATTATTATGAAGTCTATTTAGTCTTTGTATTTATAGCTTATTGGACCACTTCACTATGTGTACTAATAACTGTAAGGTATCATTTATTCAGGACATATGACAGACTTATATTTTGTATTTTTTAAATCAATGAACGACCGCCAACATTACAGCCAAGCAAATTTATCATCTGTACTAAGCTTAAATGGAGACTTTCAATGACTGTTTCTTTGTAACCATAACACGTCAGTCTGAGTGTATCTCTCCTTACCCCCTTTTTGTATTCCTATCAAACGGTCAGTTGTGGCTGGGCAAAATATATGGAGTTAAAGAGGAACTGTAGTCCAAAATGATAGGAATTGATAGGAATTGCTCTCCTAGAGTTTTTGCATTTTATTTCCATTGTTTATTTTACATAGTTTTGAAGATATTAACATTTTTGTGTGTGTATGCAGCAGCACACCAGGTCCCCTGCACTTCCTGCTCTGAAACCTGTCAGTCAATCTGCCCTGTGTCTCCTCCTCCCCTTTGCAGCCCCCCGTCCCTCCCACTCATGGACCCCATGGTCCCTCCTTGCAGGCCCCCCTTGGCCCATTCCCTTACAGCTCCATGTGGCCCCGCCCACTCATGGGTGCCGTGGCCCCGCCCACCTCGTGGGTGCTTAGTCCCCCCGAAACTCTGTGGAATAGCCTTTTCAGGCAGAGTGAGAACTCTGCCTGAAAAGGCTGTTTCACAATGTGAAGAGAAGGCTGTAGATTCCCTTACCCTCTCTGGCTGCAGGTCCCAGAGAGAGGAGGGACTTCCTGTCTCCCTCACACACTGAGGGAGTCTGAGGCTGTGCTTGCCAGCGGCACTGTGCAGAGAAGGAATGTCACTGTCAGCCTCCCACCTATTAACTTTCTGGTCAGTCATTTCTTTATATCTTGGGCTGTGGAGCACGTAGAGTGGGTTGATGGCTTGTTTTAAAGGTAGGAAACTGGCCTTTCATTTAAACTCAACAGTTAGTGTGACTTTAAATCCATATTAGGCAAGAAGTCAGTTCTGCAACCTAATAAGCCTTGACTGCGTCCGGATATCTGCAGTGATCTGTCCCAATCACTAAAACTGTAGATAGGTAATGGTGTAGGCAGATCCAGAAATGAGGAGACTCCTAGGAATCTCAATTCAGCAATCTTTATTCACACATAACTGTTTCGGACCGGGGTCCTTTCTCAAAAGGACCTCCGGTCCGAAACATGTTTGTGTGAATAAGATTGCTGAATTGAGATATCCTAGGTCTCCTCATTTCTGGATCTGCCTACACACTTACCTATCTTAAATCCATATTAGCACCGGGTGCACGGTTAAGCAAAATCACCTGCGCATCCGACGCTCGTGATTCAATATCACGTTTGCTATAGTTTAGTACTGGATTTTAATGCCAACAGACAGCTGGCATTAAATCCCTCCCGATGGACAAACACTTACAGGGATTTACCCAGATTCGCAAACGCGATATTGAATAGAGAAGGAAGCAATTACCCAGAGAAATAGCAGCTCTGGGAAATGAGCCTGTTATTGTTTCAATTTAAAAGCCAACCGCTATAATAGTTTTTACAGAAACTCCCCCGATCTTTACTTACCTTCCCTCTTTCCCCCAGCGTTCTGAACTGCCGGCAGCCGCGTCCGTAACTGGCTGCCTCTCAGCCAATCACAGACGCAGCTGCCGGTCCGGCCCCCTGCTTGCAGTTTCATGCAAGCAGAGGGCTGGGCAGTATGGCAGGGATAAGGGGGAAGGTAAGTAAAGATCGGGGGAGTTTCTGGACATAAGAATAATGCAGTTGGGGCTGGGGGAGGGAGACCTACAATATATCAAAATTTTAAAAAACGGGTGGACATGCCCTTTAAAAATATCTCAATCATTATAGACACAATTTGTTTAAATAATTATTAAGAAATGTATGGATTTTATTTTATTATTATTATGATTTATTTATTAAAAAAACTCACAAGATTAGTTGCTGTGAGCCCCCCTCGGATCATTCCATTATATGCATATAATGTATATAATGCATATAATGCGTATACTGTATAGAATGTATAGAATGCATATAATGTATAGAATGCATATAATGCATATAGTGCATATAATGTATAGAATGTTTAGAATGCATATAATTTATAGAATGTATAGAATGTATAGAATGCATATAATGTATAGAATGCATATAATGCATATAATCTACCACCCCATCACTCCCCTTCTGTATCTACCCCCTCTCATTTTTTCCCACCCCCGCACCCCCCTTCCTGTTATCACATCACCCCTCCACCCCCTTCCTGTATATCTACCCCTGACCCCCCTCCCTGCCCCCCCCTGTATCTAAACCACCGCCTTCCCCTCTCTCCCTCCCTGTAATCTACTCCCCCTCTACCTCCATTCAGAGAATTTGATTCCCAATATAAAGTGTTAGATCCTTTGTATTTAAATGTACTGACCAGTTTCTCTCGGTTCTCTCCCTCCCGTCCATCTTCCGTTGCAGTTTCAATCAGTTGACGGAACCAGACCGTGAGGAGAACCGATGTAACCTGTCAGTACTTTAAATACAAAATGGCATCTTAACCCTTTTATCCTGGAAATCAATTCCTGGTGGAGGGGGGTGAGAGGTGTGGGAGCTGCCGTGGCAGAATTCTTATTACAATCACTCAGTGGACGTGTATATAGATTCCTGCACTGCAACCAACCCATTGAAAAAAAATGGGTTTATAAGTAGCCTTATGTATAATATAAGGGATAATGGCGCCCCTTACCATTGTATTAAGGATATACACACACCGAGGAGTTCCCTGACTATTTTATCAGGACAGGGAACTCCTAGGTGGCGTAATGTCCTTATAATTATAATGTCGAGGGCCGTTCATTTTCTTATAATACATAAGTTCTGATTCCTTCATCACCCATGTCACATTTTAATTCTACCTTGTCCCTATTTCCACAATTAAATCTCCGAGCTACCTTCTGTAACTAAACCCGTAGAAAGGAACATCCCACCCACTCTATGCGTTAACAAATCTTGTGGAGAGGAGAGAGACATGTGTTGAAGTGCAGAAAGCACTCTCCAGTCTGTTTCTGTTAGTGAATTATTGTCCAGTCATGACACTGATGGGCGTAGTGGGAATATAAGAAATAGTAAGAAATGAGATCCCTTATGACATAGCTGAGTGATTTTATATGGATATTAACCACTGCAGCTCCCATTATAAAATTCCCTCTATATTCATTATTAAAGCTTGCAGCATCTTGCCAACATTCAAACTGTGACAGGCTGTCCTTAATTGAAAGAGGTAGGATCAAGTTGGTGTGTGTCGCTGGTGTCAGTTGGGGGGTAAAACTAACTTTTTGAAGATTGGTCAAATTAGTTTTTTTTTTGTGGGGGTTTTTTTTTTTTTTTACTATAGTTCCCTTTAAGAATGGCTGCCACTGGAATTGGGCGGGTAGTCAGTAGGTGTGTGTTTTCAATATAAGCGAAAAGTCCCAAGCGCACTCAATACCCTTATGGGTGCTGACGTCCTCTGAGGCCCCCACCCTCAAGGGCCAAAAGAACTCCACAAAGAAAAAGACGATGGTTGTCACCCAAAAAATCAATTTAATAATACGCACACACACAAATGACAAGTTTCGGGCAACCTGCCCCTTCCTCAGGTGACCACCTGAGGAAGGGCAAGTTGCCCCGAAACGTTGTGATTTGATGTGTGGTTCTTATTACAATTTTTTTTGGAGTGCGACCCTCGTCTTTTCTTTGTTGCAGTAGGTGGTGGTACCTGTGTCATGTTGGGGTAATGGTGTTTTTGCATTTATGACCAAGTATCTTTAAATATGGCTGCAGCTTGAAGGGTAGGTCAGTTGGTGTGTGTGTACCTGTGCATGATGGGAGGTCAAAAAAATAACTTTTTTGGAGATTGGTCAAAATTAGTTTTTTGACTATAGTTACCACCCTTTAAGTATGGCTTCCACTTGATGGAAAGGTAGGTCATTAGGTGCACCTACCTTATCTGGGGGTTGGAGTATGAGTGTTTGCGTTTCTGACCATAAAACTGTTTTGATCACATGACCGTGAAACCTCCAATTGTCCACATTTGAGGATTGTTCCCATTATGGCCAATAACGCAAGAACGTTTCCATGGGTTCCTAGCAAGGTAATAACACCACCTCCTATGTGTAGCGCACGTCCGTTTCAAATTTTGTGTATCCACTTGAAACTGTGGTAGGAGATACAATCCAAAAAAGCGGAATAATCAACAGGGAAGAAAAGAAAATAGAAAAAACAGTAATTTGGCTCTTCAAGCCAATTAATTAAAGGCTCCTTAACATGAATGTAGTACTAATATAAAATGCTGTTACTGGATAAAATGTAATAGCATTAGGATGAAAGCAGAAATGGAATTCATTGATAGTCCCATGACTATCTAAGTACCACTAGCTCTTGTGGAGGAGTTGAAATGTTTGAAATGTATCGCCAACAACGCTTGAAGATTTTAATTACAAATCCCTGTTCTTTTGTCTGGCTACTAGAAGATTGTCTGAATATAATAAGGCTCAACTCTCGTTAAAGGAATGTTCACTCTGCAATAGTGAACTATTCCTTTACTACATTTATTGAAGACCGGGTGGTTAAGAGCTATGTCTTACCTCCCGTTCTTCAATTAATTGTTGGAGTGCCAAAACGAAAATGGCCAAAAGTTTGCCTTTCGTGCGACCCAGCTGTGGCCGCCCTAAATTCCTGACCACTTCCTGCACCCTGTTCCGCTATAGCGCGGTATTATCGGGCATGCGTGTTATAGCAGAACGAAGCAGGAAGCGGTGGAACCTGTCAGTGAGGCCACTGGATCGTGCAAAAGGTAAGATTTTTGCATCTTCGTTCCTGGCTCTCCAACAATTGATTGAATATGTAAGGCATACTCCTTAACCTCCCGGCTTCAATCAATGTAGAAGGATTGCACTATGCGTGAACTATTCCTTTAGGGGCTTGGCCACACTTGCGCGGAGATTGAGGTTTGTGGGTGTCACACTGTGTGCTCGCTGGCATCCATTTTTTTTAGCACATACAATTGCATGTATTCCGATAAGAGAACATTAGCGGATTGCAGCGCAAACATGCAACATTGTCTTGCCTCTCGTTCTAATGTGGCCTCATCCAAGAAAAGCTATTACTACAACTCATATTTATAAGAACATTCTGGGTGAAGATGAAAGTCCAAATGGAGAAACAAACCGAAACTGAAAGAAGTGGTCCAGTGTGACTCTTATATTGTTGATTACCTCGCCTATTGGCCCATGAACATATGCATCTGTCAAGTCCTATTGTGCAGTATTACCTTCCTTTTGTAATGTCTCCATTTTGAGTCCCAGCAACAACAGCAATCGCTCTTTCCTTTCCGTAAAATGTTCCAGGAGAAATAATTAGAACTAGAAGTTTTCTGTGGATCGTTTGATAAAGACAGTTTTGATAAAATGATGATGGTAGATTAGGTCTTGCAATAGGAGAGTTTTTTAAACGCTCTGTAACATAATATGTTGGGGGCTCAAGCTCACTAAACAGCAGATGCATCTACAGACCCTGTTAAGTTTCATGCTACAAGGTAGTGCAACCTTAACAAAAGGGGTTTTGTAATGGAGCTGTGCCCTAAAATTTGTGTAAAACACACATAACCCAATATTACTTCGGGTTACATTGGTTTTAAACGGATTTGCCCCATATTGAATCTCACTGCTAGTTTTTTGTAACATGTAAATACAAACGAGTAAATGGAATGCACTATAATAATACAGTATGTAAAAAAGGATTCTCTTTAATTTATATTAAATTATTATTTGAAGTCTTTTATGTCTTTATGTATTTATATGCTTATTGGACCACATTCACTATGTGTACTATAACTGTAAGGTATCATTATTCAGGACATATGACAGACTTATATTTTGTATTTTTAAATCAATGAACGACCGCCAACATTACAGCCAAGCAAAATTTATCATCTGTACTAAGCTTAAATGGAACTTTCAATGACTGTTTCTTTGTAACCATTAACACCTGTCAGTCTGAGTGTATCTCTCCTTACCCCCTTTTTGTATTCCTATCAACGGTCAGTTTGGGCTGGGCAATATATGGATTTAAAGAGGAACTGTAGTCCAAAAATGATAGGATTGATAGGAATTGCTCTCCTGAGAGTTTTTGCATTTTATTTCCATTGTTTATTTTACATAGTTTTGAAGATATTAACATTTTTGTGTGTGATATGGCAGCGCAACCACCAGGTCCCCTGCACTTCCTGCTCTAAACCGTCAGTCAATCTGCCCTGTGTCCTCCTCCTCCCCTTTGCAGCCCCCCTGGTCCCTCCCACTCATGGACCCCATGGTCCCTCCCAGTTGCAGGCCCCCCTTGGCCCATTCCCTTACAGCTTCCATGTGGCCCGCCCACTCATGGGTGCCGTGGCCCCCGCCCACTCGTGGTGTGCTTAGTCCCCCCCGAAAACTCTGTGGAAATAGCCTTTTCAGGCAGAGTGAAACTCTGCCTGAAAAGGCTGTTTTCACAATGTGAGAGAGAGGGCTGTAGATATCCCTACCCTCTCTGCACTGCAGGTCCCAGAGAGGAGGAGGTACTTCCTGTTCCCTCACACACTGAGGGGTCTGAGGCTGTGCTTGCCAGCGCACTGTGCAGGAGAAGGAATGTCACATGTCACCCTCCCACCTATTAACTTTCTGGTCAGTCATTTCTTTATATCTTGGGCTGTGGACACGTAGAGGTGGTTGATGGCTTGTTTTAAAGGTAGGAAACTGGCCTTTCATTTAAACTCAACAGTTATGTGACTTTAAATCCATATTAGGCAAGAAGTCAGTTCTGCAACCTAATAAGCCTTGAGACTGCGTCCGGATATCTGCAGTGATCTGTCCCAATCACTAAAACTGTAGATAGGTAAGTGGTGTAGGCAGATCCAGAAATGAGGAGCCTCCTAGGATATCTCAATTCAGCAATCTTTATTTCACACATAACATGTTTCGGACCGGAGGTCCTTTCTTCCAAAAGGACCTCCGGTCCGAAACATGTTTATGTGTGAATAAAGATTGCTGAATTGAGATATCCTAGAGTCTCCTCATTTCTGGATCTGCCTACACCACTTACCTATCTTAAATCCATATTAGCACCCGGGTGCACGGGTTAAGCAAAATCACCTGCGCATCCGACGCTCGTGATTCAATATCACGTTTGCTATGTTTTAGTACTGGATTTTTAATGCCAACAGACAGCTGCATTAAATCCCGAATGGACAAATCACTTACAGGGATTTACCCAGATTCGCCAAGCGATATTGAATGAGAAGGAGGCAATTACCCAGAGAAATAGCAGCTCTGGGTAAATGAGCCTTTTGTTTCAATTTAAAAGGGCTAGTCCCACTACTGAGTGTCGAGCGTTTTTGCGCTCCGTTCATGCTTCTGGCTTGCATTACCGGTGTAATGCTACCGGGTAGTTGCCACTGGTGCCAGTCCGTTATTGATTCGCATGTGTGCATGACTTTTCATGCGGATCGCATGCATGCCAAACACGAGTAGCACACGGAGTATGACGCACAGCGCACATTGCAAAAATGCTGCATGCGCCTTTGTGCGTTATAGTGGGACCTAACCCTTACTGATTGTTTCAACATATCACTGACATTTTTCAGACTCTCTTTCTAACAGTGTATCAATATCATTCTCATGAGCGTATAGCAACCTCTCTCATTGACTGTTTAAAATTTCTCTTTTTTTCAGTCACTCTCTTCTGACCATTTAACGGTTTCTTTTTGAAGGTCTGTCGTCTCTATCTCTGAAAGTTTTTAGCCTTTCTTTATTGTCCGACAGTATACCCTCCAAGTTATAACTTTAGCTAGATACACAAGGCAATTTTTTGGGCAATATAACAAACATTGGTCAGATGCCGGCGAAAAATCACCGGTGTGTATGCCCTCGCTGGCGAACCGATGTCGACGCCCATTCGTCTGGATTGGACAAAAAGGCAAACAGATGTGGTGATAAATCACCACAGATTGTGCAGTTTTGCCTATGGACTTTCACTGTGCCCAACAGTGATGCGTCTCGGCGATCGGTCTGTTGCCCATGTGTACCCAGCCTTAACTAGGTCCAAAGATAAACTGGATCATGTAGCGAACCTGATCTCAGCACAGCTCTGGCTGTGTGGGTTAATCATTCTCTCCCTCTCCTCCAGTCTATCAATCTCTCTGAATGTGCCTTTTCGGCAACAATCAAGCCATGTATGCTTACCTGTCAGCCGAAATGGGAGTCAAGTTGGCCATTTTGGCTTGACAAAGTTCCCATTCACGGCACGATGTGTTGGCCGAGGCGGCCGGCATTCACATTGTGCATCATTGGTCGCGATTACACATGTGCATGAGCCTTATGTCTGTCTCTTATTAGGCAGTCCTATCAGTCTCTTTCACTGACAATCTATCACTCTCCCTTCCTGTGGCAGTCTCTCCGTCTCTGTCCCTGAGACCGTCTATCAGTCTCTCTCTCTCTCATTAGCTATTCCATCGTCTCTCTCCTCATGTGAGTGAATAGTCTCTTACTAAGCCAGTCTATCAGTCTCTCTCTCTCATTAGCCAGTCCATCAGTTTCTCTCCCTGTGCAGTCTATCAGTCTCACTCTCTCATTAGCCATCCATCAGTCTCTCTCCCTTGTGAACAGTCTATCAGTCTCATCTCACGTCTCTTATTTGCCAGTTGATCAGTCTTTCTCTCCACGTGAGTGTATCAGTCTCTAGGGCTGAGGCCACACTGCAAAGCACCAAGCGTGCGTAATCGCACATTATTGCATGTGCGATCCTGTGCGTTGTCTCGCATTTGCATGTGCAATTTCGCTCTATTTTTCACTAAGGACATGCATGCTATTGTGAAAAAAATGGTGATTGCAAAACGGAAACCGATGCACAATTACATGCGCATTGGAAATCGTGTAATTTTTGCATTCCCGCATTTCCATTCTAAGCCAAAATTGCATGCGCAAAAGTGCGCTAGTGTGGCCTAGCCCTTACTGAGCCAGTCTATCAGTATCTCTCTGTGACATTTAATCAGTCTCTCTTTTATTAGACAATCTACAAGTCTCTCTCCATGGCCAGTCTATCAGTCTCACTATCCTACACTCTCTTAGTGTTAACCATCCAGTAAGGTTCGTGCACACATGCGATCGCGGTGCCGACACCAACACACGACCTGAACGAATGGCCGGTTTACCCACAATTGTGCCGCGTATGGGCACTTTATCGGCCGAAACAGCCGTTTGTTTCGAGGTTCGTCCCACAGGGGCCGGATCTCTAAAGATCAGCTGTTTTGGACGATAAAGTGCCCATACACGCACGATAATCCTCTGAAACAGCCGTACTACAATCATGCATGTGTGTACGAACCTTTAGTCTTACTAAGCCAGTCATCAATCTCTCGTTCTTATCAGCCAGTCCACAAGTCACTCTCTCTAGCAGTCTTGCTCTCTTATTAAGACATCCTACAAGTTTCTATCTCTATACCAGTCTATTAGTCTCTTTATACTTATTAGCCAGTCCATCTGCCTCTCTCCCCATGTCAGTGTTCAGTCTCTTAGTGAAGCCTATCTCTCCCTGGGACAGTCTACCAGTCCACTCCTCTGGGTCACTCTACCAGTCTCTTTCCCTGGGTCACTCTACCAGTCTCTCTCTCTGGGAAAGTCCACTAGCTCACTCCCTGGGACAGTCTACCAGTCCCTCTACCTGGGACAGTCTACCAGGCTCACTCACTGGACAGTCCTACCAGTCCCTCTACCTGGGACAGTCTACCAGTCTCACTAACTTTTGAAAGTCTACCAGTACCTCTACCTGGGACGGTCTACCATGTCTCACTAACTTTTGCAAGTCTAGCGCATACCTCTACCTGGGACGGTCTATACCAGTCTCACCTCCGGAGGCAGTCTACCAGTCCACTCCTGGGCCAGTCTCCCAGCCTCACTCTCTGAAGCAGTCTACCAGCCTCACTCTCTGGAGCATCTACGCCTCACTCCCTGGGGCAGTCTACCGCCTCACTCCTGGGGCAGTCTACCAGCCTCACTCCCTGGGCCAGTCAACCAGCCTCACTCCCTGGGCCAGTCTACCAGTCCACTCATCTCACCCTGGCGCAGTCTACCAGTCTCACTCCTGGGCCAGTCTACCAGTCTCACTCCCTGGGCCAGTCTACCATTCTCACTCCCTGGCCAGTCTATACCAGTCTCACTCCCTGGCCTTACCAGTCCTCACTCCCTGGGCCAGTCTACCAGTCTCACTCCCTGGGCCAGTCTACCAGTCTCACTCCCTGGGCCAGTCTACCAGTCTCACTCCCTGGGCCAGTCTACCAGTCTCACTCCCTGGGCCAGTCTACCAGTCTCACTCCTGGGCCAGTCTACCATTCTCACTCTCTGTGACAGTTTACCAGCCTCAATCTGTGACAGTCTATACCAGCCTCACTCTTTGTGACAGTCTACCAGCCTCACTCTCTGTGAAGTCTACGCCTCACTCTCTTGAAAGTTACCAGCCCACTCTCTTAAAGTCTACCAGCCTCACTCTCTGTGAAGTCTGGAGCCCAGCCTCACTCTCTGTGAAAGTCTACCAGCTCACTCTCTAGCTACCAGCCTCGTCTCTCTGTGACAGTCTACCAGCCTCGCTCTCTGTGACAGTCTACCAGCCTCGCTCTCTGTGCGTCTCAGCCTCGCTCTCTGTGACAGTCTACCAGCCTCGCTCTCTGTGACAGTCTACCAGCCTCGCTCTCTGTGACAGTCTACCAGCCTCGCTCTCGTGACAGTCTACCATTTCACACACTGTACGGTCTACCAGCCTCACTCTCTGCGACCATTCTCTCTCCCTGTGACGGCTATGTCTCTCCTCACTCTGATTGACAGTCTATCAGTCTCCCTCTATGTGACAGCTATCAGTCTCACTCTATGTACGTCTATCATCTCACTCTATGTGACAGTCTATCGTCTCACTCTATGTGACAGTCTATCAGTCTCACTCTATGTGACGTCTACAGTCTCACTCTATGTACAGTCTATCAGTCTCACTCTATGTGAAGTCTATCAGTCTCACTCTATGTGACAGTCTATCAGTCTCACTCTAGTGTGACAGTCTATCAGTCTCACTCTATGTGACAGTCTATCAGTCTCCTCTCATGTGACAGTCTATCAGTCTCACTCTATGTGACAGTCTTCAGTCTCACTCTATGTGACAGTCTATCTCAGTCTCACTCTATTACGTCATGAGTCTATCAGTCGTCTCACTCATGTGACGTCTATCAGTCTCACCTATGTGACAGTCTATCAGTCTCACTCTACTGTGACAGTCTATCAGTCCACTCTATGTGACAGTCTATCATCTCACTCTATGTCTACGTCTCATCATGTACTCTCTCCCTTCTAAAACGTTGTTACCGTTCTTACTCTCTGTGACAGTATATCAGTCTCTCTCCCTGTGACAGTCTACCAGTCTCTCTCCCTGTGACAGCCTACCAGTCTCTCTCCCTGTGACAGTCTACCAGTCTCTCTCCCTGTGACAGCCTACCAGTCTCTCTCCCTGTGACGCCTACCAGGCTCTCTCCCCTGTGACAGTCTACCAGTTTCACTCTGTGGACAGTCTACCAGTCTCTCTCCTCTCTCGTGACAGTCTACCAGTCTCACTCCTGTGACGTCTACCAGTCTCACTCCCTGTGACAGTCTACCAGTCTCACTCCCTGTGCCAGTCTACCAGTCTCTCTCCCTGTGCCAGTCTACCAGTCTCTACTCTGTGACAGTCTACCAGTCTCTCATCCTGTGACAGTCTACCAGTCCACTCCCTGTGACGTCTACAGTCTCACCCCTGTGACAGTCTACCAGTCCACTGTATCCCTGTGACGTCTACCAGTCTCTCCCCTGTGACAGCCTACCAGTCTCTCTCCCTGTGACAGCCTACCAGTCTCTCTCCCTGTGACAGTCCTACAGTCTCACTCTGTGACAGTCTAGCAGTCTCTCTCTCCTGTGACAGTATACCAGTCCTCTCATCCTTTGACACCTCAGTCTCTCTCCCTGGACAGCCTACAGTCTCTCTCGCCTGTGACAGCCTACCAGTCTCTCCTCCCTGTGACATTCTATCCAGTTTCACTCTGGGACAGTCTACCAGTCTCTCTCCTGTGACAGTCTCCAGTCTCCTTCCCTGTGACAGCCTACCAGTCTCTCTCCCTGTGACAGCCTACCAGTCTCTCTCCCTGTGACAGCCTACCAGTCTCTCTCCCTGTGACAGTCTACCAGTCTCACTCTGTGACAGTCTACCAGTCTCTCTCCCTGTGACAGTCTACCAGTCTCTCTCCCTGTGACAGCCTACCAGTCTCTCTCCCTGTGACAGCCTACCAGTCTCTCTCCCTGTGACAGCCTACCAGTCTCTCTCCTCTCGTGATCAGTCTACCAGTTTTCACTCTGTGACAGTCTACCAGTCTCTCTCCCTGTGACAGTCTACCAGTCTCACCTGGGACAGTCTACCCAGTCTCTCTCCCTGTGACAGTCTACCAGTCTCCACTCCCTGTGACAGTCTCCAGTCTCATCCTGTGACTCACCAGTCCTTCTCCCTGTAAGCCCCTCGTACATGCCTACCATCCTCTCCCCTGTGACAGCCTACCAGTTCTCTCTCCCTCCGTGTGACAGTCTACCAGTCTCACTCTGTGACAGTTCTCCAGTCTCTCCCCTGTGACAGTCTACCAGTCTCACTCCCTGTGACAGTCTACCAGTCTCTCCTCCCTGTGACAGTCTACCAGTCTCCGCTCCCTGTGACAGTCTAACCAGCCTCTCGCTCCACTGTGACCAGTCTACCAGCTCGCTCCCTGTGACAGTCTACAGTCCATCCTCGCTCTTGTGACAGTCCCTAACCCGCCTCGCTCTCTGTGACGTCTACCAGCCCGCTCTCTCGCTCCCTGCAGTCTACCAGCCTTGAAAGTCTACCAGTACCTCTACCTGGGACGGTCTACCAGTCTCACTAACTTTGAAAGTCTACCAGTACCTCTACCTGGGACGGTCTACCAGTCTCACTCCCTGAGGCAGTCTACCAGTCTCACTCCCTGGGCCAGTCTACCAGCCTCACTCTCTGGAGCAGTCTACCAGCCTCACTCTCTGGAGCAGTCTACCAGCCTCACTCCCTGGGGCAGTCTACCAGCCTCACTCCTAAACTGTTTACAGGGAGAGAGTAGACGATAGACTGTCACATAGAGTGAGAATGATAGACTGTCACATAGAGTGAGACTGATAGACTGTCACATGAGTGAGGACTGATAGACTGTACATAGAGTGAGACTGATAGACTGTCACATAGAGTGAGACTGATAGACTGTCCATAGAGTGAGACTGATAGACTGTCACATAGAGTGAGAGTTATAGGGGATACAGCCTGGTTACCTAGTGGTAGTTATAGGGGATCCAGCCTGGTTACCTAGTGATACTTATAGGGGATCCAGCCTAGTTATTGGTATTTATAGGGGATCCAGCCTGGTTACCTAGTGGTAGGTATAGGGGATCCAGCCTGGTTACCTAGTGGTATTTATGGGGGATCCAGTCTGGTTACCTAGTGGTATTTATAGGGGATCCAGCCTGGTTACCTAGTGGTGTTTATAGGGGACCCAGCCTGGTTACCTAGTGGTATTTGTAGGGGATCCAGCCTGGTTAATCCATGTGGTATTTGTAGGGGATCCAGCCTGGTTACTGGGGGTATTTATAGGGGATCCAGCCTGGTTACGTGGTGGTATTTATAGGGGATCCAGCTGGCTACCTAGTGGTAGTTATATGGGATCCAGCCTGACTACCTAGTGGTAGTTATAGGGGATCCAGCCTGGCTACCTAGTGGTAGTTATAGGGGATACAGCCTGGTTACCTAGTGGTAGTTATAGGGGATACAGCCTGGTTACCTAGTGGTAGTTATAGGGGATCCAGCCTGGTTACCTAGTGATACTTATAGGGGATCCAGCCTGGTTACCTAGTGGTAGGTATAGGGGATCCAGCCTGGTTACCTAGTGGTATTTATGGGGGATCCAGTCTGGTTACCTAGTGGTATTTATATGGGATCCAGCCTGGTTACCTAGTGGTGTTTATAGGGGACCCAGCCTGGTTACCTAGTGGTATTTGTAGGGGATCCAGCCTGGTTACCTAGTGGTATTTGTAGGGGATCCAGCCTGGTTACCTGGGGGTATTTATAGGGGATCCAGCCTGGTTACGTGGTGGTATTTATAGGGGATCCAGCCTGGCTACCTAGTGGTAGTTATATGGGATCCAGCCTGACTACCTAGTGGTAGTTATAGGGGATCCAGCCTGGCTACCTAGTGGTAGTTATAGGGGATACAGCCTGGTTACCTAGTGGTAGATTTTATAATTGTATAAAAATGCATTAATGCATATAAGGTTAAAGAATGGTTAGAAGGGCATTATAAATGTATAGAAATTAGAATGCATATAATTTATCGAATGTATATAATGCATATATGATAGAATGGCATATAATGTTATAGAATGTATATTACTTTATAAGGAATGTAATATAATGCATATGGAATGTATAGAATGATTAGTAGAATGCTATTAGAATGTATATAATTTATAAAGGTGAAAATGTATATTTAATGCATATAATGTATAGATGATAAAGTGCATTAGAATGTATAAGATATGCATTAGATTTTAGGATTGATAGAATTGTTTATAAATAGTAGAAGGGTATAGAATGCATAGATTGTATAGAATGGCATATAAGGGAATAATGTATAGAATGCATAGAATGTCTAGGAATGTATAGTAAGCATATAATGCATAGAAGGGCCACATCGGATGTATAGAATGTTTAGAATGCATAGAATGTATAGAATGATATAATTTAGAGATGCATAGAATGCATTAGAATGTATAGAATGCATAGGAATGCAACAGAATGTATAGAATGATATAATGTGTATAGAATGCATATAATGCATATAATGTATAGAATGCATATAATTTATAGAATGTAGATAAGCATATTAATGTATCGATCGAAGTATATAATTTATAGAATGCATATAATGTATAGAATGTATAGAGTGTATTTAATGCATATAATGTATAGAATGTATAGAATGCATAGAATGTATACAATGCATATAATGTATAGAATGTATATAATGCCTATAATGTATATAATGTATAGAATGCATACAATGTATAGAATTGTATATAATACATATAATATCTAGAAGTATAGAACACAATGATAGAATGCATATAAAAGTGCAAAATTGTATAGACTGATATAGAAGTATTGAGAAATGCATATAAATTACATAATGTAGAGAGTATATGAATGTATAAAAGCATTTTAAGTACATAATGTATGCTTATAGAATGTAAGATGCATATAATGATATAGAATGCATATAATTAACATAATGTAGAATATATTAGGCATGTATAGAAATGCACATATGATAGAATGCATATAAAAATACCTATTGTATAGACGATATAGAATGTTATAGAATGCGCATATAATGTATAGAATGCATGTAAAGTACATACTGTATCGACTAGATAGTTATGATAGAATGCATATAATGCTATAGATGTATAGAATAGAATGCATATAAATTACATAAGTAACGACTATATGAATGTATAGAATGAATTTAATGTATAGAATGTAAGAATGCATATTAAGTATAAATGTATAGGACTATATAGAATGTCTATAGAATGCCATATATGTATAGAATGCATGTAAAGACATAATGATAGACTATTAAGAATGTAGAATGCATATAATGTATAGAATGCATCTATAATGTATAGATTATATAGAATGTATAGATTATATAGAATGTATAGAATTCATATAATGTATAGAATGCATATAATGTATATAATGCATATAAAGTACATAATGTATAGATTATATAGAATGTATAGAATGCATATAATGTATATAATGTATAGACTATATAGAATGTATAGAATGCATATAATGTATAGATGGCATATAAAGATTATATGTATAGATTATATAGAATGTATAGAATATATAGAATGTATGAATTCAATCCAACGATATCTGTTATGGAAGCACATGTTGTGATCCACAAAAAAGGTGAATGCATGCACCTAACACGGTATGGCAACGCATGCATTATGGACCACCCACCATTAACATGCAATGAAATATCCCGCAAATGTTAGGCATGAGAGACTTTAACGCCTTGGTGTGTTGGTGCTGGTCTCTCCAAATCAAAGGACAAACAAACTGCGTAATTGGTACAGATAGATCCTCGTATTGCACCCCGACCATAAAGACATAAAAACACAATTTCCCGGTCCGACCATTAAAGACATAAACCCACAATTGATGTAATTCACCCAATAATTTACTGTTGCCATCAAAAAGTATTGCTCATAAATGTGTACGTCCACTAGCTAAATGTATAGTATACACCATGACTAATACACTATGAAAAAGACATCCAAATTCCCCTTCAAAATAACACCCCACATCCACAAATATCAATAAGGGGACGGGAGAGTAAGCCAGTTCTGTAATGTTCGCATTAAGCTCCGTTGAAGTTTCGTGCCACGTGACCCCCTATGGACCACCTGCTTTATAATCTAGTAATGTATTTGAGTGGGCAGTTTTCATTAAACTTTTCCAGATCTTGTATTGTTTTTTCAATATCTAATTTGGTAATAAAAAATATACACCAGCACGTCTATGATTGTTTTATTGCAACTGCATACGTCTTCACAACTTATACCCATTCCATTGTTATCTGTATGTACCCACCTAAAACAGATTGAAGCTTCTACAGGGCAGGGACCTACCTTTCCTCTTGTGGCAAAGATCTAGCACTTCTATTTAGATAAGTATATATTTATGTACTGAGGCTATCTATGTATTTATGCCCCCTTGTATGACTTATTTTCGTTACGGTACAGCGCTGCGTCACCAAGTGGCACTTATAAATAACTTACATACATACATAACATACAACACACTGAGATGCTTAGTCAGGCACACCACCCACAGTGGCAATAATTATTAACCTACTTGAAGACTTTAATTTCACTATGAGTATTTTTCATATGGTAATAATGAGCTGGGTAACAAAGTTCCAATAAAAAGAAAGAATGAAAGCTATGGGACCTGACCGCTTCCAGTGAATCTGTACTGTTGCACCCAACCATAAATATGGGTTTTTGGACTTCCACAGAATTCTTCCTGAGTATATGGTGCCATCTAGTGCTAATACAACAAAAGTGCAGTTGATTTTTTTGGTTATAGGGAGGCAATTTATATGGAATGCTAATATCCGTGATTGTGACACCGACCACAATGGGTGATGTTTTTTTTTACCCTACTTAGAAAACGAGGAGTACACCACAAATTTCCTCTTGTTGGCGATGTGCAGCAGTAATATCGACAAATGAATTGAGGTAATATGTACTTTAGAAAGTTATAAACAAAGGAGGTAAACAATGAGCTTTTATAGGTTATGTGAGCAGGTGCAGTGGAGGCAGCAGGTGAAACAGCAGTCAATCATTGGTTCTGATGTCAGCAGTCCACAGCCTTGATTGACTTCAAGGAGGGAGGGGCCAGATTACTCTGACAGAAAGGAGTATATTCTACGTAAATATTGGTTAGTAATGCATCTAACAATGTGCTGAGGTGGGTTTTCTTATCGGGGGGGGGCTCTTGGGTTTTTTTTTTTTTTTGTTTTATCAGTTGAGGTTGGGGGCGGTAACCAACATCTGTTAGCAATTTTTTTGTTTATAGGGTGTGACATACATTTAATTGTTTAGGCCCGAATCTCAAAACCTTTCATGCTTGGTTGCCCTATGTGACAGTCCAACCGCTCCTGCCATTCTTATCTGAGGTTTGCAGCAGCACATAATGTGTTTCCCTGTTATGTTTTATTTGTGATACTAGCTAGCATCTTACCAATCCATTGAAAGTAGCTATGATTAAGGCCGAGGCCACACTGCACCCTTCATGCGCATATTCGGGGATAGGATTGCATGTGAATAGCACAGAAATGGGTGGATCGCATGTGCTCTGATCAACGGATAAACAGGCAACGGTCCCAGCTTCACCTAGGTATGGCCACTTTTTAACAAGCCATCAGATTGTGTGTTAAAAAAGCCTGAGGGGCCCTAGCCCTAATCCAGGATTTGGCCGGCTGTCACCGATAAACTAACAGACAGCTGCTCTTGACTTTAGTTGCTAGGCCTCAATAGCCCATTTTGGTATGTATCGGATCAGTTAATTTTCCTTACTGCTGTGCTGAAAAAAATTGGATACTGACTGTACTGAGCGAAACATTTCCAAAATATTATTCACGTGGATGTTATTATAAGGAAAAGGTAAGGTCCCTGGGGGTAATGTGACGCAGAGGAGTGCATATTCGCTAGAACGACAAAGCAGGTTTCTGATCATTTCAGATAAACCTGTTTAAAGAAAAATATCTGTACATTTCAATGGTTAATAAGGGTCTGCGTTGGGTTTCACCTGAGACAGGGGGCTTGTACGGCCCGGAGAGGCATGTAATGATACACCAGAGAGAAAATCCCACAGCTCTAGGAGAAAGTGCAGTAGTAGCAGATTTTATTGTTAGGGTTAGTCTGCACCAAACCAATGGATGTTAGATTTTTACTGGGTTACTGCCTTAGATAACATCTTATGGTTGTGCAGATCAATAGCATGGCCCAACTTAGAACCCTTTATGCCATGTCTATGTTGGACTAGGAAAAGACAAGGGAGCAGTATGATAACAATGCAGATAGGAAATTGGAATGAACATAGTGGATCTGGGTCTTGTGCTTACATTAACATGGAGATCTCATTCAGGTCTATAAACCACATGAAAAATTTATTAAAACTTATCAAATCACCTGTAGTGGGACCAGCCCAGGGAAAAAAAACTTTTTGCTAGTGTTCTACTAGGCACAATAAACATAAAGAATATTCTCCCAACACCGGGCTCGGTATCCAGGACGGGC
Source organism: Hymenochirus boettgeri (assembly GCA_019447015.1). Lineage (NCBI taxonomy): Eukaryota > Metazoa > Chordata > Amphibia > Anura > Pipidae > Hymenochirus > Hymenochirus boettgeri. The sequence continues at coordinate 35,353,228 of CM033473.1, forward strand.
CATTTATGTTCTACCCAGCCATGCCCACAGGGGGCCAAAAGGACAAAGTTGGTGCTTCCAGGAAACCAGGATCGCTTTAAATATGGTCTGGTCTGGACAAAGGGGCGATATGAGACAATCTCTTTCCTAGCCATTCTCTCAGTCAGCAATCAACACATTGGGTAGCTTCCCTGCCTGCTTGATTACATTAATCCATTACAAAGCTTGAAGGGCATCTATACAGAAAAATAAAAGGTTATTTTAAATTGATCATAACTAGAAACTATCATTCTTCCCCAACCACCAATGTATCATTTTTTTGTTGATCTTGCCAAATATTTCTTTAGAAATCTATCATTCTAAAAACTTCTTATATGTTAGCGTCAATCAAGTTCCTTGCTCTCACAAAACTATCTTCTTTGAGCATTTTATTGTAGTGGGAATGGTTGACAGAGTTTTGCAGTTGGATGCTGTGTGCAGGATTTGACAGTTGTTTGTGGGGAGAAAAAAGTCGGTTGGATGGAAGTGGGAAGTGGTTAAAAGAGGGAGGGGGGATTCTGTCCTAAAACACAATGGTGCGGATTGAAGGAATGCAGCAAACACACGCAAATTAGAGAAGTGCTTACTTTACATGTATTTAATTATAGATTAGATGGAGCAAAGTAATTTTTTTCAGTATAGTGTGCCCTTAAATTAAAGGAGGGACTTGCTGGCTGGAAGGGTGGCCAGAAACTCTCGTAGTATGTAGGAACTATAGTTTCAAGCAATTAACCACTGGGTAATACAAAGCAGGTTAGTACAATTTTAGGTGGGAAAACAAAAGAAAGAAATCACAAATATTATGCAACTAAAAAATAACATTTAAATAAACCCTGGTCACTGTCTGGAGAAAACTTTACCCCCCAAACTGGGGAAGCGCCTGGATCTAATTTATAAGCGTAATAAACCGTGTTGGATTAGTACAAGTAGCAGCTCAGCAAATTTCCTCTGTTGTGGCGCCTGGCTCCTGCACACAAAATAGATGGCCAAGCTTTGTCGGAATGTGCTATCACCTTTAAAGAAAGTGCCTTACCCTGACAAGCGCAACCATTATCAATCTATCAAAGAGAAAAGAGGTTAGTTCTCCTCATGGGAACTGCTGGATAATATCTTCAGTTTTTCAATTGGAGACATGTTTACTTATAAGGGATATATGCTACCTAAGTGTTAATAGTAGGAGATTACACCACCGAGGAAGTTTCCCTGACCATATAGAGCACGGGCCATAGGCCGAGTGGGGGGGGGCCTTTATACAGGTCAGGGAACGCCGAGGTGAAGTAATATCATATATTATTCTGTAGGTTAGTGTATATTCCATATAATACATTAAGGCACCTTACAGGGTATTCAATAAAAGTTTTATCGTTTAAAATGTTGCTAATTTGCCCCAACCAAGCAGATGTTAGCTTCAAATGTTAAAGGACCGTGTTAAACTCAATATTTTTTAAAAGACAAGTGCCATTCGTTTCTATTATTCACAGGAGGTGAGAACGCTTATTCTCAAATCCCGTGAATATATAGGACGATCGGGGGACCCAGGAACTTACCTACCCCGCTCCACTCGCACGCCGCTCAGTCTCGGACAGCCGATCTGGTCCCGACCACGAGCTCTATTAGGCGCATGCGCGCCAATTCAAAAAGTAGGGCGCGCGATCGGGACAGAAAACAGCTGTTCAGAGACTGAGCGGCTGCGAGTGGGAGCGGCGGGTAAGGTAAGTTCCTGGTCCCCCGATCGTTCCTATTATTCACAGGGAGGTGAGAATAAGCGTTCTCACCTCCCTGTGAATAATAGAAACGATATGGCACTTAGTCTAGGGTTTTATGTGTTTAGGTTCCTTTAAATAAGATCTGATTGGTTGGGCAAAATAATTTTAAAGATAATTAATAACTTTAGTGACATCCCATGATAATACCTAAAAAAAACCCCAAAAAACAGCACAGGCAGTGCCCACACACAAAAACCAACGGCACAATTACCCCTCTCTAGTGGAGCATCCCTTGTATCTACCCCCTCCTGATTACCCCGTCACCCCTTTCCTGATCCTACCCCGTCACCCTCTCCTGTTATCTATCCTCCCTGTCACCCTTATGATTACCCCCCCATCCCGGTCCCCCTCCTGTATCGACCCAAGGCACACCCTTCCTGGATCTCTCATCACCCCATTCCGTATCAACCCCGTCACCCCCTTTCTGTATCTACCCCCTCTCCCCTCATGTATTACCCCCGTCACCCCTTCCTGTAATCTACAACATCACCCCCTTCTGTAGATCTACCCCCCCTCCCTGCCCCCCGCCTGTGATCTACCCCCCTGTCCCTCCTCCCGTATCTACTCCCCCCTCTATCCTCCGTCAAGAGAATTTGATTCCAGGAATAAAGTGTTAAGATGCCATTTGTATTTAAATGTACTGACCAGGTTCTCTCGGTTCTCTCCGTCATCTTCGTGCAGTTCAATCAGTGACAGGACCAGACGGGAGAGAACCGAGTGTAATGGTCAGGTACATTTAAATACAAAAGGATCTTAAACCCTTTATATCCTGGAAATCAAAATTCTCTTGTATGGAGGGGGGAGAGGTGGGAGCTGCAGTGGCAGGAATTCTTATTACAAATCACCAGTGACTGTAAATAGTTCTGCACTGCACCTACCCATTGAATGATATGAGCATTAGATCTATAAGGGATAATGAGCCCCTCTTACAGTTGTATATAAGGATATTACACCAACGAGGAGTTCCTGACTATTTTAAAGGACAGGAACTCCGAGGTGGCTAATGTCCTTATATTATAATGTGAAGGGGCGCATTATTTTCTTATAATACATAAGTATCTGATTCCTTCACCCCATTCACATTTTAAATTCTAGCCTTGGCCCTATTTCCACCTTAAATCTCCAAGCTACCTCTGTTAACTTAAAACCAGTAGAAAGGAAACCATCCCAGCCAGCATCTATGCGGTTAAACAAATCTTTGTGGGAGGAGGAGAGAGACAGGTTTGAAGTGAAGAAAGCGCTCAGCGGTTTGTTAGTGAAGTTATTGTCAAGGCATGAGATGAAGCACTGGAATGGGCGGAGTAGTGGGAATAAGAAATATAAAGAAATGAGTCACTTTAGTGACATAGCTGATGATTTTTATATGGATATATACCACTGGCAGCTCCAATTATAAACTATCACACTTCTGTATTATCTAAAAGCTTGCAAGCATCTGCCAACATTAAACTGTGACCAGGATGGCCTTAATTGAAGAGTAGGTCCGTTGGTGGTGACCTGTGTCAGTTGGGGGGGTTAAAAAACTAACCTTTGAAGCTTGGTCAAATTAGTTTTGTTTTTTTTTTTACTATAGCTCCCTTTTTTAAAAGAATGGCGTCCACTGGCAAATGGGCGGGTATGTCAGTAGGTGTGTGGTTTTCAATATGACACACAAAGTCAAGCGACACTCAATAACCTTATGGTGCTGACGTCCTCTGAGCCTCACCCTTCAGGGGCCAAAGGATACTCCACAAAGAAAAAGACGAGGTTGTTCACTCAAAAAATCAATTTAATAATGAACCAACACACACCCAAATGGACAAGTTTCGGGCAACTTCCCCTTCCTCAGGTGACCACGTAGGAAGGGGCAAGTTGCCCCGAAACGTTGGGATTTGATGTGTGGTTCATTCAAAAATTTTTTTTTTGTAGTGCGACCCTCGTCTTTTTCTTTGTTGGCAAAGAGGTTGTGTCCTTTTTTTTTTTTACAAGGTTTGTATGGGTTGTACCGTGTGGTGGGTAATGTGTTTTGCATTTATGACCAAGTGTTATCGTTTTAATAGGCCTGCAGCTTGAAAGGGTCGTAGGTAGTTGGTGTGCGTGTACACTTGCTCAGTATGGGAGTTCAAAAAAATAACTTTTTTTGGAGATTTTGTCAAAATTATTTTTTGATATAGTTACCTTAAGTATTGGTCTTCACTTGATGGGAAAGGTAGGTCTTAGGTGCACATACCTTTATCTGGGTTGGAGGTTATGAAGGTGTTGCGTTTCTGACCATGAAACTGTTTTGATCACATGACCGTTAAACCTCCAATTGTCCACATTTGAGGATTTCCCATGTATGGCCACAAAGCAAGAACTTTCCATGGTTCCTTAGCTAGGTAATGAACCACCTCCTATGTGTAGCGCACGTCCGTTTCAAATTTTGTGTATCCAGCGTTGAAACGTGGTGAGGAGATACACTCCAAAAAGCGGAGATAATAAAAGGGGAAGAGATGAAGATATAAAAAACAGTAATTTGGCTCTTCAGCCCAATTAATTACAGGCTCCTTCAACATAAATGTAGTAACTAAATTAAATGCTGGGTTACTGGATAAATGTAATTAGCATTAGGATGAAAGCAGAAATGGAATTCTATTGATAGTCCATGACTATCTAGTACACTAAGCTGCTGTTGGAGGAGTTGAAATGGTGAGAAAATTATCGGCCAACAAACGCTGAAGAGTTTAATTACAAATCGCCGTTCTTTTGTCTGCTACAGACAGATTGCTGAATAATAATAAGGCTCAACTCTCGTTTAAGGAAAGTTCCGCTCAATAGTGAACTATTCCTTTACTACATGTATTGAAGAGACCGGGTGTTAAGAGCGATGTCTTACCCGCCGTTCATTCAATTAATTGTTGGAGTGCCAAGAACGAAAATGCCAAAAGGTTGCCTTTCGTGCGACCCAGCGTGGCCGCCCTGAAATTCCTGACCACTCCTGCACCTGTTCCGCTATAGGGCGTATTAAGCGGGATGCGTGTTATAGCAAACAGAAGGCAGAATCGGTTGAACCTGTCATGAGGGCCACGCTGGAATGTGGCAAAAGGTAAGATTTTTGCATCTTCGTTCCTGGCTCTCCAACAATTGATTAATATGTAAGCATAGCTCCTTAACCTCCGGGCTTCAATCATGTAAAGGAAATTGCACTATGCAGTGAACTATTCCTCTAAGTAGGTCTTGGCCACACTTGCGCGGGAGATTGAGTTTGTGGGTGGTCACACTGTGTGATGTCGCTGACATTCCATTTTTTTAGGCACATACAATTGCATGTATTCCGATTAAGAGAACATAGCGGAATTGCAGCTCAAAAACATGCAACATTGCGGCATTGCACTCTACGTTCTAATGTTGGCCTCATCCTAAGAAGCTGCTTACTACAACCATATTATAAGAACATTCTGGGTGAAGATGAAAGGTCCAAATGGAAAACAACCGAAACGGAAAGAAGTGGCTCCTAGTTGACTCTTATTTATTGTGATGTACCTCGCTATTGGCCATGAACATATGCATCTGTCAAGTGATTGTGCGATATTACCTTCCTTTTGTACATGTCTCCATTTTGAGTCCCCCAAAGCAAGTCAGCAATCGCTCCTTTTCCTTAAATGTTCCAGGCGAAATAATTAGAACTAGAAGTTTCTGTGGATCGTTTTGATAAAGACAGTTTATAAAAATGATGGTAGATTAGGTCTTGCAAATAGAGAGTTATTAAACGCTATGTACATAATATCTTTTGGGGCTCAAGCTGCACTAAACACAGATGCATCTACCAGACCTGTTAAGTTTCAGCTACAAGGTAGTGCAAACCTTAACAAAAGGGGTTTTGTACAATGGAGCTGTGCCCTAAATTTGTGTTAAAACACACATTAACCATCCATATTACTTCGGGTGGTTAACATTGGTGTTCAACGGATTTGTCCCCATATTTGATGCTCCACTGCTAGTTTTTTGGTAACATGAGAATACAAAACGAGTTAAATGGAATGCGTACTTATAATATTACAGTATGTAAAAAAGGAGTTCTCTTTACTATTATATTAAAATTATTATTAGAAGTCTAGCTTTAGTCTTTACTGTATTTATATGCTTATGGACCACATTCACTATGTTGTACTAAAACTGTAAGGTATCATTTAATCAGGACATATGACAGACTAGTATTTTGTATTGTTATTAATCAATGAACGGACCGCCAACATACGTCCAAGCAAAATTTATCATCTTACTAGCTTAAATGAGAACTTTCAATGGAACTGTTTCTTCTTGTAACCCATTCACACTGTCAGTCCTGAGGTATCTCTCCTTACCCTTTTTGTATTCCTATCAAACGGTGCCGTTGGGCTGGGCAAATATATGGAGTTAAAGAGGAACGAGTCCAAAAATGATAGGAATTGATAGGAATCTGCTCTCCTGAGAGTTTTTGCATTTATTTCCATTTGTTTATTTTACATGTTTTGAATATATTAACATTTTTGATGGTGTTTATTGGCAGCGCACAAGCACCATGTCCCTTGCACTTCTGCTCTGAACTCGTCAGTCAATTGCCCGTGTGCTCCTCCTCCTTTGCAGGCCCCTCCCCCCCTCATGACCCCTGGTTTTCCCTCCACATGCATGGCCACCTGGCCCTCAGTTCCTTCGCTGCCACTGGGCCCTCCTTCCAGTCGTCCATTGGCGCCGCTCTGGGCCGTGGCCCCGCCCACCTCGTGGGTGCTTAGTCCCCCGAAAACTCTGTGGAAATAGCCTTTTCAGGCGAGATTGAGATCTGCCTGAATAAGCGTTTCACAGATGTAGAGGAGAAGGGCTGTAGATTCCCTTACTATCTGCACGTGCAGGTCCCAGAGGAGGAGGAGGTACTGTCTGTCTCCCTCAACACTGAGGGCAAGTCGTGAGGCTGTGCTTGCCAGCGTCACTGTGCAGGAGAAGGAATGTCACATGTAGCCTCCACCTATTAACTTTTGGGTCAGTCATTTCCTTATTCTGGTGCGGGCGCACGTTAGAGGTGGTTGAGGGCTTGTTGTAAAGGTGGAAACTGGCCTGTCTTTACTAACAGTTATGTGTTAGCTTAAATCCATATTAGGCACAAGAAGTCAGTTCTGCAACCTATAACCTTAGACGGCGTCGGATATTCTGCAGTGATCTGTCCCAATCACTAAACCTGTAGAGAAGTTAAGTGGTGTGGCAGATCCAGAAATGAGGAGACTCCTAGGATATCCAATTCAGCAATCTTTCTTCAACCATAACATGTTCGGACCGGAGGTCCTTTCTCAAGGACCTCGGTCCGAACATGTTATGTGTGCATAAAGATGCTGAATGGATATCCTAGGAGTCTCCCTCATTCATGTGATCTGACGCTACACCACTTACCTATCTTAATCCATAGTATCACCGGTGTGCACGGTTAAGCAAAATCACCTGCGCATAACCGACGCTCCGTGACTTCAATATCACGTTTGCTATAGTTTAGTACTGGATTTTAATGCCAACAGAACAGCGGATGCATTAAAATACCGAAGGGACAAATCACTAACAGGATTTTACCCAGATTGCGGCAAAGACGCGATATTGAATAGAGAAAGGGCATACCCAGAGAAATGCAGCTCTGGGTAAATGAGCCTGGTTATTGTTTCAATTTAAAAGGGCTAGTCCCACTATGAGTGTCGGAGCGTGTTTTGCGCTCTTCATGCTTCCTGGCTTGCATTACCGGTGTAAAGCTACCGGGTAGTTCGCCACTTGTGCCAGTCGTTATTGATTCGCAGGGTGCATGCGTTTCTGCGGATCGCATGCATGCCAATACACCGAGTAGCACACGGAGTATGACTCACAGCAAGCAACATTGCAAAAAATGCTGCAATGCGCCTTTGTGCGTGATTGTAGTGGGACCGATGACACCTATGATTGTTCAACATATCACTGACAATTTTTCAGACTCTCTTTCTCACAGTGTATCATAGTTCATTCTCATGAGCGATATAGCAAACCTCTCCTCATTGACTGTTTAAAATTTCTTTTTTTTCAGTCACTTCATCTCGTGACCATTTAACGGATTCTGTCTTTTGAAGATGTTCAGTTCTCTAGTCTCTGAAAGTTTTTAGCCTTTCTTTATCTGCCGACAGTTATACCCTCCAAGGTTATAACGTTAAGCTAGATACAACAAGCAATTTTTTGGGCAATAATACGCTAAAACATTGCGTCAGTCGGGCCAAAACAAAACAATTCACCGGTGTGTTGCCCTCGCGGCGAACCGCTGTCTGAACTGCCATCGTCTGGATTGGAAAAAAGGCAAACAGATGTGTGTAAAATCACCACAGATTTGGCAGTTGCCTATGTACTTCTCACTGTGCCCTACAGTGATGCGTCTCGTGCGTCTGTCTGTTGCCCATGTGACCACAGCCTTTAACTAGGTCCAAAGATAACTGGATCATTAGCGACCTGATCTCAGCACAGCTCTGGCTGTGTGGGTAATCATTCTCTCCCTTCTCAGTCTATCAATCTCTCTAATGTGCCTTTTCGCAACAATCAAGGCCATGTATGCTTACTCGTCAGCGAAATGGGAGTCAATTGGCCCATTTTGCTTGAACAAGTTCCCATTCACTGGCACGATGTTGGCCAGGGGCCGGCAGCATTCACATTGTGCATCTTGGTCGACGATTAACACATGTGCATGAGCACTTATGTCCTGTTCTTATTAGGCAGTCTAGCGATCTTTTCAATGACAATCTATCAACTCTCCCTCTCTGTGGCAGTCTAGTCCGTCTTGTCCCTTTGAGACCGTCTATCAGTTTCTCTCTCTCCTCATTTAGCTATGTCCATCAGTCCTCTCATCATGTGGTGAATGATGTCTCTTACTAAGCCGCTAATCAGTCTCTCTCTCTCATTAGCCATCCCATCCAGTTCTACATCCGGGTGCAAGTCTAGTCAGTCTCACTCTCTCATTAGCCAGTTCCAAATCATCTCTCTCCCTGTGACAGTCTAATCAGGCTCACTGTCTCCCTATTGCCCATTTGATACAGTCTGTTCGCTCCACGATGAGTGTATCATCTCTAGGGCTGAGGGCCACACTGCAAAGCACCAACAGCGTGCGTAATCGCACATTATATGCATGTGAGATTCCTGTGCGTTGTCTCGGCATTTGCATGGTCAATTTCGCCTATTTTTCACTAAGGAACATGCATGCTATTGTTAAAAAAATGGTGATTGCAAAACGGAAACCGAGCACAATTACATGCGCATTGGAAATCGTGTAATTTTGCATCCCCGCAATTTCCATTTCTAGCCAAATTGCATGCGCAAAAGTGCGCTTAGTGTGGGCCTAGTCCCTTACTGACCAGTTATCAGTATCTCTCTGTGACAATTATCAGTCTCTCTTTTTTTAGACATCTACAAGTCTCTCTCCATGTGCCATCTATCAGTTCACGATCCTAACTCTCGTATCGTGTTAACCAGTCCAGTAAGGTTCCTTGCACACATGCCTGATCGCGGTGCCGACACCACACACGACCTGAACGAATGCCTGTTTTACCCAACAATGTGACGCGTATGGGCACTTTATCGGGCCGAAACAGCCGTGTTGTTCGAGGTCGTCCCCAAGAACAGGCCGGATCTATAAAGATCAGCTGTTTGGACGATAAAGTGCCCAAACAACGCACGATAATCCTGCTGAAACGCCGTACGACACATCATGCATGTGCGTGTACGACCCTTTAGTCTTACTAAGCAGATCAATCAATCTCGTTCTGTTCTTATCAGCCAGTCCACAAGTTCACTCGCTCCTAGCAGTCTTGCTCTTTGATTAAGAATTCCTACCAGTTTCATGATCTCTATACCAGTCTATTAGTCTCTTGTTACTTATTAGCCAGTCATCTGCCTCTCCCCCAGGTCAGGTATAAGTCCTCATTAATACTGACAGCCTATCTCTCCCTGGACCAGTATCTACCAGTCTCACTACTCTGGGTCACTCTACCAGTCTTCTTTCCCTGGGTCACTCTACCAGTCTCTCTCTTGAGGAAGTCCACTAGTCTCACTCACTGCTTTTTCGGACAGTTTCTCCAGTCCCTCCTACCTGGGAAGCACGCCACTCAGGACGTCCTCAGTCCCCTCACCTGGAAGCTACCATTCGACTACTGTGGAAAGTCCTAGACCAGTCCACTCTACCGGGACGGTCTACCAGTGCACTAACTTTGAAAGTCTACCAGTTACCTCTAACCTGGGACGGGGTCTACCAGTCCTCACTACTTGAAGTGCTACCAGTCCTGCTACTCCTGGGCTTCTACCAGCCTCACTCCTGAGGCAGTCTACCAGTCTCACTCCCTGGCCATCTACCAGCCGTCACTTCCTGGAGCCAGTCAATACCAGCCTCACTCTCCTGATGGCCAGTCTCCAGCCCACTCTGGGCATCTACCAGCTCTCCCTCCCTGGGCCAGTCTACCAGTAGCTCACTCCTCGGGCCAGTCTAACCCAGTCTCCCTCCCCTGGTTGCCAGTCTCTACCAGTCTCACTCCCTGGGCCAGTCTACCTCTCACTTCCCTGGGCCAGTCTACCAGTCTTCACTCCCTGGCAGACCAGTTCTGGCAACCAGTCTCACTCCCTGGGAAGTTACCAGTCCTCACTCCCTGGGCCAGCAACCAGTCTCATCCTCCTGGGCCGTCAACCAGTCTCAACTCCCTGGGCAGTCTACCAGTCTCACTCCTGGGCCGTCAGTTCACTGCCCAGTCTCATCTCTCCTGGGCCAGTCTACCATTCTCCTCTCTGTGACAGTTTACCCAGCCTCTCTGTGACAGTCTACTACCAGCCTCACTCTTTGTGACAGTTCTACCTAGCCTCACTCTCTTTGAAAGTCTACCAGCCTCACTCTCTGTGAAAGATTACCACTCCTCCTCTCTGTGAAAAGTCTAACAGCCTTCACTCTGCTTGAAAGTCTACAGCCTCACTTCTCTGTGAAAAGTCTACCACCCTCGACTCTCTTGAAAGTCTTACCAGCTCGCTCTCTGTGAACAGTCCTACCAGCCTCGCTCTCTGTGAAGCTCTACCAGCCTCGCTCTCGGTGACAGCTACCAGCCCTCGCTCTCTGTGAACGTCAACCGTCCTCGCTCTCGGGTGGACAGAGTCACCGCCCTAGCTGCTCTTGACAGTCTACCAGCACTCGCTCTATGTGACAGTCTACCATTTTCCACACTGTGACGGTCTACCAGTCCTCACTCTCTGCGACCATTTCTCTCTCCCTGTGACGGTCTAATCAGTCTGCACTCTATGTGACAGTCTATCAGTCTCACTCTATGTGCCATCTAGTCAGCTCTCACTCTATGTGACAGTCTATCATCCTCACTCTATGTGACAGTCTATCAGTTCTCATCTCTATATGTTACATCTAATCGCTCTCTCTAGTGTAGTCTATCAGTCTCACTCTATGTGACAGTCTATCGTCCTCACTCTATTGTGACGTCTATCATATCTCAACTGACCTGTTCAGCTCGCTCACTTATTGCATTCCTCACTCTATGTGACAGTCTATCAGTCTCACTGCTAGTGACAGTCTGACAGTCTCACTCTATGTGACGTTCTATCAGTCTCTCCCTCTATTGTGACACGTCTATCAGTCTTCCACTATATGTGGACAGGTCTCTATCAGTCTCACTCTATTGACAGTTCTATCAGTCTCACGCTATGTGACATCTATCATCGACTTCAGTCTTTAGCCTCTATGTGACAGTCTATCAGTCTCACTCTCTATGTTGACAGTCATCGTCCATTCTAGTCTCACTCTATCGTGACCTACTCTAGCTGATCATGTCATTATCAAGTCTCTTCCCGTAAAACAGTTTACGTTCTACTCTCTGTGACAGTATATCAGTCTTCTCCCTGCGACAGTTCTACAGTCTGCTCCTGCTTGGCCTACAGTCTGCCGCCTTGCATCACCCAGTCTCTCTCCCTGTGACATGCCGACAGTCTCTCTCCTGTGGACAGCCTACCGTTCTCTCTCCCTGTGACAGCTACCAGTTCTTCCTGTGTGACAGTCTACCATTTCACTCCTGTGTACCAGTCTCTTCCCTACATTTTACCAGTTCTCACTCCCTGGACAGCTATACCAGTCTCACTCCCTGTGACAGTCTACCACGTTCACTCCTGTGCACAGTCTACCAGGCCTCTCTCCCTGGACACGTTACCAGTCTCACTCTTGACAGTCTACCAGTCTCTCTCCCTGACAGTCTACAGTCTCACTCCCTGTGACAGTCTATACCGTCCTCACTCCCTGTGACAGTCCTACCAGTCCGCACTCCATGTGACAGATCTACCAGTCTCTCTCCCTGTGAACGCCTACCAGGTCCTCCCGTACAGCCTACCCTCTCGCCTGACTACCAGTTATCTGACAGTGCATCTTCTCCCTGTGACAGTCATCCAGTCTCTCCCTGTGACAGTCTCAGGTCTCTGCTCCCCTGTGACAGTAACCAGTCTCTCTCCCTTGACAGCACAATCCAGTCGTCTCTCCCTGTGACGTCCTACCAGTTCTCCTCCTGTGACAGTCTACCAGTCTCTCTCCCTGTGTGACAGTCTACCATTCACTGCCTGGACGTAGCAGTCTTCTCATGTCATGCTCCAGTACCGCTCTCCTTGACCCTGCGGCCTACCAGTCTCTCTCCCTGTAGTAAGCCTCAACCTCATGTCCTCTCTCCCTGTGACAGCCTACCAGCCCTCTTCAGTATACCAGTCTCCATGTGACAAGCCTACCAGCGCTCTCTCTCCCTGTGACAGCCTACCAGTCTCTCTGCCCGTTGACAGCCTACCATCCTCTCTCCTGGTGACGCTACCATCTCTCCACTCTGTGACATCTAACAGTCTATTCCCGTGACAGTCTGACCAGTTCTACTCTGTGACAGTCTACCAGTCTCTCTCCCTGTGCAGTCTACCAGTCGCACTCTTGACCATTCACCAGTCCTCGTCCCTGTTACAGTCTCCGCCACCGACAGTCGACATCTACTCCCTGTGTGACAGCCACTCTACCAGGCTCTCTCCCTAAGCACCAGTCCTGTACAGCTTCCAGTCTCTCTCCATGTGACAGCCTTACCAGTCTCTCTCCCTGTGACAGTCTACCATTCTCACTCTGTGAACAGTCTACCAGTTCTCTGCTCCCCTGTGACAGTCTACCAGTTTACACCCCTGACAGTCTAACCATCCTCGCTCCCTGTGACAGCTACCAGTTCTCGCTCCCGACTCTCTAATAGCTCGTCTGTTACAGTCTACCAGCCCTCGCTCCCTGTGACAGTCTACACAGCCTCGCTCACCTGTGACTCTACCAGCGCTGCTCTCTGGCACGTCTAGCAGTCCTCGCTCGGTCTGGTGACAGTCTACAGCTCTTGACATCTACCGCCGCTCCCTGTGACAGTCTACCAGTCTCGCTCCCTGGACAGTCTACCAGTCGTCGCCCCTGTGAGTACAGGCTGCTCCTGACAGTCTCATACCTCGTCTCCCTGTGACAGTCTACCCTCGCTCAGGCCTGTGGACAGTCATAGCCGTCTCGGCTCCCTGTGACAGTCTACGATTCGTCCCGTGACAGTTCTACCATTCTCGCTCCCCTGTGACAGTCACCAGTCTCGCTCCCTGTGACATTACCGTCGCGCTCCGTGGACAGTCTCCAGTCTCGCTCACCTGTGACAGTCTACCAGTCTCCCTCCCCCTCTGACGTCTACCATTCTTACGCTTCCGTGACAGTCTACCAGTCTCCTCGCTGGACAGTCTACGTCTCTCGATCTCTGTGACAGTCTATCTTAGTCTCTCTCCTGGTGACAGTCTAGCCTTCCTTGACAGTTCTACAGTTCACTCTCTGTGACAGTCTAACATCTCTCTCCTTGTAACAGTATAATCAGTCTCTCCCTGGGACAGTCTATCAGTCTCTCCCTGGGACAGTCTAACCAGTCTAACTCTCTTAAGTCTATCAGCTCTCTCCCGCGTGACAGTCTATAGCTCTCTCCCTGTGACAATTACCGTCTCTCTCCCCTATGACGGTCTACCATTTCACTCTCTGTGACACGTCTATTAGTCTCTCTGTGACAGTCTAATCAGTCCGTTCCTGTGACAGTCGACCAGTTTTCACTCCTCTGTGACAGTTGTCACCAGTCTTCTCCTCTTGTACAGTCTAGCAGTCTTGGGCAGTCTCATCTCTCCCTGGGCAGTACACTCGTGAGGAAGTCAGTCTCTCCCTTGGACAGGTATCAGTTCCCTGGAAGCCTCAGCTCTCCCTGGGACAGGTCTCTTCAGTCCTCCCTGGGACAGTCTATCAGTCTCTCCCTGGAACAGTCTATCAGTCTTCCGGACTCATTCGTACCCCTGACTCACTCTACTGGACAGTCTCAGTCTGCCCTGGGACAGTCTATCAGTCCCTGGGCTCTACGTCTCTCCCCTGTGACAGTCTATCATCCTTTCTCCCTGTGACAGTCTATAAGCCTCACTCTGTGAGCAGTCTACCAGTATTCACTCTCTCTAACAGTCTATCAGCCCACCTCTGTGACAGTCGTATCATTCTTAACTCTCGTGACAGTCTATCCATTCTTACTCTCGGACAGTCTATGCATTCTTAACTACTCTGTGGACAGCTATCAGTCTTCCCTGTACAGTTTTTCAGTCTCACTCCCTGAAGCCTTCTTCAGTCTCACTCCCCCCCCGTTACGTGAACGTCTACAACCGGTATCACTCTCTCTGACGTCTAGCAGCCTCACTCTGTGAAGTACTACCAGTATACTCTCTCGACATTCTATCAGCTCCTCTCCTCTGCTGACAGTCCTATTCAAGATCCTCTCTGTGACAGCTTCAAGTCTCTCCCTTTAACAGTTATGAGTCTTCTCCCTGTGGGTCTATAGTTTTATAGACAGTTTGAACGTCTCTCTGGGCAGTTGTACCATCTCACTCGGGCAGTGTCCAGGCAGGACTCTCTTGCACTCCTGTCGGTCCCTTCTCACTGTCTCCGGTGTCCCGGTGGCCGCCCAATGTCTGTCCCTCCCCGTGCCGAGTGGAGACGGGCCCCAGTGGAGGAATGCATTTCCTGTCAGCTCCCCCGTCCTGACTCATTAGAGCCGCAGCTGAGGGGGAGCCGCTTTCTGACAGCCCCGGAGCCCGAGTAGCGGCCGCTCTCCCCCCCTCCCTCCTCCTCCTTCCCCCTCACTCCTCCCGGGAGGGGGACAAAAACACACCGCCCTCCCTCCCGCCCCACCGGACACCAACCACGGCCGCTTCGGTGAGGAAACTCTGGCCTCGCTCTCCTCCTCGACTCGGACACCGGCGGAGCCTCCCCCCCCCGCGGAAGAAACCCCGAGCCTGGCTTCAGAGGAGGAGGGGTAGGGAACGTAGAGTTATCGGTGGTCGGGCCCGCGGTACCGGGCGGGGAACATGCAGGCCAACGGGCAGCGGTGGCGGTGGCAGGGGACGACAAGAACCGGCTGGGAGCGGGCCTCTCGCCGCCCAGAACGGAGAGTTCGGCGCCGACCGCCTATCTCCAACGGGCTGAGCAACAACAACAACAAACGGCCTCAGCTCCCCCGCCGAGCAGCCCGGGATGAAGAAGAAAAAAACGACTAAGCCAGAACGACGAGGATGTGATCCGCCTGATCGGCAGCACCTACGGCCTGGGCCTCAAGTGAGTCCCCGGGGGGGGTCCTGGTATTGTCCGGCCCAATGTAAACAAAGTGATCGGGCCTAGTCACTAGTCCACCGGGTCAGGGACAGACCCGCACCTACTAATACCGACACGTTGGAATCAAGGGGTCGGGCCAGCCAGGTTATTGGTATTTATAGGTG
The DNA here is from genome assembly GCA_019447015.1 of Hymenochirus boettgeri. Classification (NCBI taxonomy): domain Eukaryota; kingdom Metazoa; phylum Chordata; class Amphibia; order Anura; family Pipidae; genus Hymenochirus; species Hymenochirus boettgeri. The sequence goes on from CM033473.1 coordinate 35,368,809, forward strand.
TCCAGCCTGGTTACTTAGTGGTAGTTATAGGGGATCCAGCCTGGTTATCTAGTGGTAGTTATATGGGATCCAGCCTGGTTACCTAGTGGTAGTTATAGGGGATCCAGCCTGGTTACCTAGTGGTTTATAGGGATCCAGCCTGGTTACTAGTGGGTAGTTATAGGGGATCCAGCTGGTTACTTAGTGGTAGTTATAGGGGATCCAGCCTGGTTACTTAGTGGTATAGGGGATCCAGCTGGTTACTAGTGGTTTTATAGGGGATCCAGCCTGGTTACCTAGTGGTGGATAGGTGATCCAGCCCTGGTTACCTATGGTAGTTATAGGGGATCCAGCCTGGTTACCTAGTGGTTTTTATAGGGGATCCAGCCTGGTTACCTAGTGGTAGTTATAGGGGATCCAGCCTGGTTACCTAGTGGTAGTTATAGGGGATCCAGCCTGGTTGCCTAGTGGTTTTTAGGGGATCCAGCCTGGTTACCTAGTGGTATTTATAGGGGATCCAGCCTGGTTACCTAGTGGTAGTTATAGGGGATCCAGCCTGGTTACCTAGTGGTAGTTATAGGGGATCCAGCCTGGTACCTAGTGGTAGTGTATAGGGATCCGCTGGTTACCTAGTGGTAGTTATAGGGATCCAGCCTGGTTACCTAGTTGTAGTTATAGGGGATCCAGCCTGGTTACATAGTGGTAGTTTATAGGGGATCCAGCCTGGTTACTAGTGGTAGTTATAGGGATCCAGCCTGGTACCTAGTGGTGTTATAGGGGATCCCTGGTTACCTAGTGTTTTTATAGGGGATCCAGCCTGGTTACCTAGTAGTTGGTATTATAGGGGATCCAGCCTGGTTACCTAGTGGTAGTTATAGGGGATCCAGCCTGGTTACCTAGTGGTTTTTATAGGGGATCCAGCCTGGTACCTAGTGGTAGTTATAGGGGATCCAGCCTGGTTACCTAGTGGTAGTTATATGGGATCAGCTGGTGCCTATGGTTTTTAGGGATCCAGCCTGGTTACCTAGTGGTATTTATAGGGGATCCAGCCTGGTTACCTAGTGGTAGTTATAGGGGATCCAGCCTGGTTACCTAGTGGTAGTTATAGGGGATCCAGCCTGTTTACCTAGTGGTAGTTTATAGGGGATCCAGCCTAGTTATTGGTAGTTATAGGGGATCCAGCCTGGTTACCTAGTGGTAGTTATAGGGGATCCAGCCTGGTTACCTAGTGGTAGTTATAGGGGATCCAGCCTGGTTACCTAGTGGTAGTTATAGGGGATCCAGCCTGGTTACCTAGTGGTAGTTATAGGGGATACAGCCTGGTTACCTAGTGGTATTTATAGGGGATACAGTCTGGTTACCTAGTGGTAGTTATAGGGGATACAGCCTGGTTACCTAGTGGTAGTTATAGGGGATCCAGCCTGGTTACCTAGTGATACTTATAGGGGATCCAGCCTAGTTATTGGTATTTATAGGGGATCCAGCCTGGTTACCTAGTGGGAGGTATAGGGATCCACGCCTGGTTACCTAGTGGTATTTATGGGGGATCCAGTCTGGTTACCTAGTGGTATTTATATGGGATCCAGCCGGTTACCTAGTGGTGTTTATAGGGGACCCAGCCTGGAACCTAGTGGTATTTGTAGGGGATCCAGCCTGGTTACCTAGTGGTATTTGTAGGGGATCCAGCCTGGTTACCTGGGGGTATTTATAGGGGATCCAGCCTGGTTACGTGGTGTATTATAGGGGATCCAGCCTGGCTACCTAGTGGTAGTTATATGGGATCCAGCCTGACTACCTAGTGGTAGTTATAGGGGATCCAGCCTGGCTACCTAGTGGTAGTTATAGGGGATACAGCCTGGTTACCTAGTGGTAGTTATAGGGGATACAGCCTGGTTACCTAGTGGTAGTCCCTGGGCCAGTCATACCAAGTCCTCACTCCCTGGGCCAGTCTACCAGTCCACTCACTCCCCTGGCGCAGTCTACCAGTCTCACTCCTGGGCCAGTCTACCAGTCTCACTCCCTGGGCCAGTCTACCATCTCACTCCCTGGCCAGTCTAATACCAGTCTCACTCCCTGGCCGTTCTAACCAGTCCTCACCCCTGGGCCAGTCAACCAGTCTCACTCCCTGGCCCCAGTCAACCAGTCTCACTCCCTGGGCCAGTCTACCAGTCTCACTCCCTGGGCCAGTCTACCGTCTCACTCCCTGGGCCAGTCTACCAGTCTCACTCCTGGGCCAGTCTACCATTCTCACTCTCTGTGACAGTTTACCAGCCTCAATCTGTGACAGTCTAACCAGCCTCACTCTTTGTGACAGTCTACCGCCTCACTCTCTGTGAAGTCTACCGCCTCACTCTCTAAAGTTACCAGCCCACTCTCTGAAAGTCTACCAGCCTCACTCTCTGTGAAGTTGAGCCAGCCTCACTCTCTGTGAAAGTCTACCAGCTCACTCCTCTGAGCTCAGCCTCGTCTCTCTGTGACATCTACCAGCCTCGCTCTCTGTGACAGTCTACCAGCCTCGCTCTCTGTGCGTCTACAGCCTCGCTCTCTGTGACAGTCTACCAGCCTCGCTCTCTGTGACAGTCTACCAGCCTCGCTCTCTGTGACAGTCTACCAGCCTCGCTCTCTGTGACAGTCTACCATTTTCACACTGTGACGGTCTACCAGCCTCACTCTCTGCGACCATTCTCTCTCCCTGTGACGGCTATCTCTGCTCACTCTGATGACAGTCTATCAGTCTCACCTATGTGACAGCTATCAGTCTCACTCTATGTACAGTCTATCATTCTCCTCTATTGACAGTCTATCGTCTCACTCTATGTGACAGTCTATCAGTCTCACTCTATGTGACGTCTACGTCTCACTCTATGTACAGTCTATCAGTCTCACTCTATGTGAAGTCTATCAGTCTCACTCTATGTGACAGTCTATCAGTCTCACTCTAGGTGACAGTCTATCAGTCTCACTCTATGTGACAGTCTATCAGTCTCCACTATGTGACAGTCTATCAGTCTCACTCTATGTGACAGTCTTCAGTCTCACTCTATGTGACAGTCTATCTCAGTCTCACTCTATTACGTCATGAGTCTATCAGTCGTCTTCACTCATGTGACGTCTATCAGTCTCACCTATGTGACAGTCTATCAGTCTCACTCTACTGTGACAGTCTATCAGTCGCCACTCTATGTGACAGTCCTATCAGTCCTCACTCTATTACGTCTACAGTCTCACTCATGTACATCTATCTCCTTCGCCTGTAAAACGTTTTACCAGTTCTTACTCTCTGTGACAGTATTCAGTGCTCTCTCCCTGTGACAGTCTAACCAGTCTCGTCTCCCTGTGACAGCCTACCAGTCTCTCCTCCCTGTGACAGTCTACCAGTCTCTCTCTGTGACAGCCTCCAGTCTCTCTCCCTGTACAGCCTACCAGGCTCTCTCCCCTGTGACAGTCTACCATTTCACTCTGTGACAGTCTACCAGTCTCTCTCCTCTGTACAGTCTACCAGTCTCACTCCTGTGACCGTCTACCAGTCTCACTCCCTGTGACAGTCTACCAGTCTCACTCCCTGTGCCAGTCTACCAGTCTCTCTCCCTGTGCCAGTCTACCAGTCTCTACTCTGTGACAGTCTACCAGTCTCTCTCCTGTGACAGTCTACCAGTCCACTCCCTGTGACGTCTACAGTCTCACCCCTGTGACAGTCTACCAGTCCACTGATCCCTGTGACGTCTACCAGTCTCTCCCCTGTGACAGCCTACCAGTCTCTCTCCCTGTGACAGCCTACCAGTCTCTCTCCCTGTGACAGTCCTACGTCTCACTCTGTGACAGTCTAGCAGTCTCTCTCCCTGTGACAGTATACCAGTCCTCTCTCCTTGACACCTCAGTCTCTCTCCCTGGACAGCCTACAGTCTCTCTCGCCTGTGACAGCCTACCAGTCTCTCCTCCCTGTGACATTCTACCAGTTTCACTCTGACAGTCTACCAGTCTCTCTCCCCTGTGACAGTCTCCAGTCTCTTCCCTGTGACAGCCTACCAGTCTCTCTCCCTGTGACAGCCTACCAGTCTCTCTCCCTGTGACGCCTACCAGTCTCCTCTCCTCCCTGTGACAGTCTAACCAGTCTCACTCTGTGACAGTCTACCAGTCTCTCTCCCTGTGACACCCTACCAGTCCTCTCTCTCCCTGTTGACAGCCTACCAGTCTCTCTCCCTGTGACGCCTACCAGTCTCTCTCCTGTGACAGCCTACCAGTCTCTCTCCTCTCCGTGACAGTCTACCAGTTTTCACTCTGTGACAGTCTACCAGTCTCTCTCCCTGTGACAGTCTACCAGTCTCACCTGGACAGTCTACCAGTCTTCTCCCTGTGACAGTCTACCAGTTCTCCACTCCCTGTGACAGTCTCCAGTCTCACTCCTGTGACTCTACCAGTCTCTCTCCCTGTTACAGCCCATCCCTCTGTACAGCCTACCATCCCTCTCCCCTGTGACAGCCTACCAGTTCTCTCCTCCCTCCCTGTGACAGTCTACCAGTCTCACTCTGTGACATTCCCAGTCTCTCTGCCCTGTGACAGTCTACCAGTCTCACTCCCTGTGACAGTCACCAGTCCTCTCGCTCCCTGTGACAGTCTACCAGTCTCCTGCTCCCTGTGGACAGTCTAACCAGCCCTCTCGCTCCCTGTGACAGTCTACCAGCTCGCTCCCTGTGACAGTCTACAGGCCATCCTCGCTCTTGTGACAGTCCCTAACCCGCCTCGCTCTCTGTGACGTCTACCAGCCCGCTCTCTGTCCTGATGCAGTCTACCAGCCTACTCCCTGGGCCAGTCTACCAGTCTCACTCCCTGGGCCAGTCTACCATTCTCACTCTCTGTGACAGTTTACCAGCCTCAATCTGTGACAGTCTACCAGCCTCACTCTTTGTGACAGTCTACCAGCCTCACTCTCTGTGAAAGTCTACCAGCCTCACTCTCTGTGAAAGTCTACCAGCCTCACTCTCTGTGAAAGTCTACCAGCCTCACTCTCTGTGAAAGTCTACCAGCCTCACTCTCTGTGAAAGTCTACCAGCCTCACTCTCTGTGACAGTCTACCAGCCTCGCTCTCTGTGACAGTCTACCAGCCTCGCTCTCTGTGACAGTCTACCAGCCTCGCTCTCTGTGACAGTCTACCAGCCTCGCTCTCTGTGACAGTCTACCAGCCTCGCTCTCGGTGGACCAGGTCGACCAGCCTCAGCTCTCTGTGACAGTCTACCAGCTCGCTCTACTGTGACAGTCTACCATTTTCACACTGTGGACGGTCTACCAGCCTCACTCTCTGCGACCATTCTCTCTCCCTGTGACGGTCTATCAGTCTCACTCTATGTGACAGTCTATCAGTCTCACTCTATGTGACAGTCTATCAGTCTCACTCTATGTGACAGTCTATCAGTCTCACTCTATGTGACAGTCTATCAGTCTCACTCTCTTATGTGACAGTCTATCAGTCTCACTCTAGTGAAGTCTATCAGTCTCACTCTATGTGACAGTCTATCAGTCTCACTCTATGTGACAGTCTATCAGTCCTATGACAGTCTACGTCTCACTCTATGTGACAGTCTATCAGTCTCACTCTATGTGGACAGTCTATCAGTCTCACTCTAGTGACAGTCTATCAGTCTCACTCTATGTGACAGTCTATCAGTCTCACTCTATGTGACAGTCTATCGTCTCACTCTATGTGACAGTCTATCAGTCTCACTCTATGTGACAGTCTATCAGTCTCACTCTATGTGACAGTCTATCAGTCTCACTCTATGTGACAGTCTATCAGTCTCACTCTATGTGACAGTCTATCAGTCTCACTCTATGTGACAGTCTATCAGTCTCTCTCCCTGTAAACAGTTTACCGTTCTTACTCTCTGTGACAGTATATCAGTCTTCTCCCTGTGACAGTCTACCAGTCTGCTCCTGTGACAGCCTACCAGTCTCTCTCCCTGTGACAGTCTACCAGTCCTCTCCCTGTGGACAGCCTCCCAGTCTCTCTCCTGTGACAGCCTACCAGTCTCTCTCCCCTGTGACAGTCTACCAGTTTCACTCTGGAAGTTACCAGTCTCTCTCCGTGACAGTCTACCAGTCTCTCTCCCTGTGACAGTCTACCAGTCTCACTCCCTGTGACAGTCTACCAGTCTCACTCCCTGTGACAGTCTACCAGTCTCTCTCCCTGTGACAGTCTACCAGTCTCACCTGTGACAGTCTACCAGTCTCTCTCCCTGTGCACAGTCTACAGTCTCACCCCTGTGACAGTCTACCGTCTCACTCCCTGTGACGTCTACCAGTCTCCTCCTGTGACAGATCTACCATCTCTCTCCCTGTGACGCCTACCAGTCTCTCTCCCTGTGACGCTACCGTCTCTCTCCCTGTGACAGTCTCCAGTCTCACTCTGTGACAGTTCGCAGTCTCTCTCCCTGTGACAGTATACCAGTCTCTCTCCCTGTGACAGCCACAGTCTCTCTCCCTGTGACGCCTACCAGTCTCTCTCCCTGTGACAGCCTACCAGTCTCTCTCCCTGTGACAGTCTACCAGTTTCACTCTGTGACAGTCTACCAGTCTCTCTCCCTGTGACAGTCTACCAGTCTCACTCCCTGTGACAGTCTACCAGTCTCTCTCCCTGTGAGCCTACCCAGTCTCTCTCCCTGTGACAGCCTACCAGTCTCCTCTCCCCTGTGACAGTATACCAGTCTCACTCTGTGACAGTCTACCAGTCTCTCTCCCTGTGACAGCCTACCAGTCTCTCTCCCTGTTGACAGCCTACCAGTCTCTCTCCCTGTGACGCCTACCAGTCTCTCCCCTGTGACAGCCTACAGTCTTTCCCTGTGACAGTCTACCAGTTTCACTCTGTGACAGTCTACCAGTCTCTCTCCCTGTGCAGTCTACCAGTCTCACCTGTGACAGTCTACCAGTCTCTCTCCCTGGACAGTCTACCAGTCTCATCCTGTGACAGTCGACACAGTCTAACTCCCTGTGTGACAGCCCCTCTACCAGTCTCTCCTCCCGTGACAGCCTACCATCTCCTTCTCTCCTGTGACAGCCTACCAGTCTCTCTCCCCCTGTGACAGCCTTACCAGCCCTCTAACATCTCACCTGTGACAGTCCCAGTCTCACTCCCTGTGACAGTCTACCAGTCTCTGCTCCCTGTGACAGTCTACCAGTTCTCCCTGGACAGTCTAACCAGTCCTCGCTCCCTGTGACAGCCTACCAGTCTCGCTCCCTGTGGACAGTCTACAGCCCTCGTCCCTGTGACAGTTACCAAGCCTCGCTCCCTGTGACCGTCTACCAGCTCGCTCTCTGGACAGTCTACCAGTCCGTCGCCTCTTGTGACAGTCCTCAGCCTCCGCTCGTCCTGTGACGTTCTATACAGCCTTCGCCTCCCTGTGACAGTCTCCCAGCTCTCGCTCCCCTGTGCAGTCTACCAGTCTCAGCTCGCCCCCCTGTGACGTCTACAGGCTCGCTCCCTGGGACAGTCTCTATACCAGTCCGCTCCCTGTACAGTCTACCAGCTCGCTCACTGTGACAGTCTACCGTCTCGTCCCTGTGACAGTCTACCAGTCTCGCTCCCTGTGACAGTCTACCAGTCTCGCTCCCTGTGACAGTCTACCAGTCTCGCTCCCTGTGACAGTCTACCAGTCTCGCTCTCTGTGACAGTCTACCAGTCTCGCTCTCTGTGACAGTCTACTAGTCTCTCTCCCTGTGACAGTCTATCAGTCTCTCCCTGTGACAGTCTACCAGTTTCACTCTCTGTGACAGTCTACCAGTCTCTCTCCTTGTAACAGTATATCAGTCTCTCCCTGGGACAGTCTATCAGTCTCTCCCTGGGACAGTCTACCAGTCTCACTCTCTGTGACAGTCTATCAGTCTCTCTCCCGGTGACAGTCTATCAGTCTCTCCCTGTGACAATCTACCAGTCTCTCTCCCTATGACAGTCTACCAGTTTCACTCTCTGTGACAGTCTATTAGTCTCTCCCTGTGACAGTCTATCAGTCTCTCCCTGTGACAGTCTACCAGTTTCACTCTCTGTGACAGTCTACCAGTCTCTCTCCTTGTAACAGTCTATCAGTCTCTCCCTGGGACAGTCTATCAGTCTCTCCAAGTATCACTATATGTGACAGGCTATCAGTTCACTTCTTTGTGACAGTCACTCTCTGTGACAGTTTACCAGCCTCCAATCTGTTGACAGTCTAAAAACAGCCTCACTCTTGGGTTGTACTTCAATAAGTTACCGCCTCACTCTCTTGTGAACGTCTACCAGCCTCACTCTCTGTGAAAGTCTTACCAGCCTCATCCTTGAGTATACCAGCCTCAATCTATGTGAAGTCTACCAGCCTCACTCTCTGTGAAAGTCTACCAGCCTCACTCTCTGTGAAAGTCTACCCGCCTCGCTCTCTGTGACAGTCTACCAGCCTCGCTCTCTGTGACCGTTCTAACCAGCTCGCTTCTGTGACAGTCACAGCCTCGCTCTCTGTGACAGTCTACCAGCCTCGCTTCTACTGTGACAGTCTACCAGCCTCGCTCTCTGGACAGTTACCAGCCCGTCTCTGTGACAGTATACCATTTTCACACTGTGACGTCTACCAGCACTCACTCTCTGCGACCATCTCCTTCTCCGTGACGGTCTATCAGTCTCACTCTATGTGACAGTCTATCAGTCTCAACTCTATTGGACAGTCTATCAGTCTCACTCTATGTGACAGTCTATCAGTCTCACTCTATGTGACAGTCTATCAGTCTCACTCTATGTGACAGTCTATCAGTCTCACTCTATGGCACAGTCATAAGTGTCTCCTCTATGTGACAGTCTAAGCTCTCACTCTAGTAACAGTTTCTATCAGTCTCACTCTATGTGACAGTCTATCAGATCTCACCCTCTATGTGACAGTCTATCAGTCTCACTCTATGTGACAGTCTACTCTCACTCATAGTGAACAGTCTATCAGTCTCACTCTATGTGACAGTCTATCAGTCTCACTCTATGTGACAGTCATCGTCTCACTCTATGGACAGTCTATCAGTCTCACTCTATGTGGACGACTTGAGTCTATCAGTCTCACTCTATGTGACAGTCTATCATCACTCTATGTACAGTCATCATCTCACTCTATGTGACAGTCTATCAGTCTACTCTAGTGAAGTCTATCAGTCTCTCTCCCTGTAACAGTTAACGTTCTTACTCTCTGTGACAGTACTCAGTCTCTCTCCTGTCAGTTCTACAGCTCTCCCTTGCTTTACCAGTCTCTCTCCTGTGACATTACCAGTCTCTCTCCCTGTGACAGCCTACCCGTCTCTCCCCCTGCTGACAGCTACCAGTCTCTCTCCTGTGACAGTCTACCAGTTCTCCTCGTGACAGTCTACCAGTCTCTCTCCCTGTGACAGTCTACCAGTCTCTCACTCCTGTGAACAGTCTACCAGTCTCCCCCTGGACATTTACCAGTACATCCCTGTGACAGTCTACCAGTCTATCTCCCTTGACAGTCTACCAGTCTCCTGTACTTACCAGTCTGCCACTGTGACAGTCTACCAGTCTCACTCCCTGTGACAGTCTACCATGTCTCACTCCCTGTGACAGTCTACCAGTCCTCACTCCCTGTGACAGTCTACCACCTATCCCGTGGAAAGCCTACCAGTAGTCTCTCCCTGTGTGACAGCCTACCAGTCTCTTCCTGTGACAGTCTACCAGTCTCACTCTGACAGTCTAAGCAGTCTCTCTCCTGGACAGTCCCGAGTATACAGTCTCTCTCCTGTGACCAGCCTACCAGTCTCTCTCCCTGTGACAGGCCCTAACCAGCTCTCTCCCTGTGACAGCATACCAGTCCTTCTCCCTGTGGACAGTCCTAACAGTTTCACCTGTGACAGTCTACCAGTCTCTTCCCCTGTGACAGTCTACCACTCTCTCCCTGTGACAGCCTACCAGTCTCCTCCCTGTGACAGCCTACCAGTCTCTCTCTCCGTGACAGCCTACCAGTCTCCCCTGCTGTGACAGTCGTCTCACTCTGTGACAGTCCCCAGTCTCCTCCCTGACAGCCTACCAGTTCTCCCTGGAAGCTACCAGTCTCTCTCCCTGTGACAAGCCTACAGCTCTCCTCCCTGTGACAGCCTACAGTCTCTCGTCCCTGTGACAGTCACAGTTCTACTCTGTGACAGTCTACCAGTCTCTCTCCCTGTGACAGTCTACCAGTTCTCACTCTGTTACAGTCTACCAGTCTCTCTCCTCGTCTCCAATCATCCTCCCTGTGACAGTCTACCAGTCTCACTTCCCTGTGACAGTCTACCAGCTCTCTCTCCCTGTGACAGCTCTACCAGTCTCTCTCCCGCAGCTACCATCTCCTCCCTGTGACAGCCTACCAGTCTCTCTCTCCTGTGAACAGTCTACCGTCTCACCTGTGACAGCACCGTCCTCTCTCCTGTGACAGTACCAGTCACTCCGGTCTACCAGTCCTCCCTGTGACAGTCTACCAGTCTCGCTCCTGTGACAGTCTACCAGCTTCGCTCCCTGTGACAGTCTACCAGCCGCTCCCTGTGACAGTTTACCAGCCTCGTCTCTGTGACAGTCTACCAGCCTCGCTCCTGTGACACGTTCTACGCCGCTCGCTCCCTGTGAACAGTTCTACCAGCCTCGCTCCCTGTGACAGTCTACCAGTCTCGCTCCCTGTGACAGTCTACCAAGTCGTCGCTCCCCTGTGACGCTCTACCAGTCTCGCTCCCTGTGACAGTCTACCAGTCTCGCTCCCTGTGACGTCTACCCGTCTCGCTCCCTGGACGGTCTACCAGTCTCGCTCCCTGTGCCAGTTACCAGTCGCGCTCCCTGTGACAGTCTCCAGTCTCGCTCCCTTTGTGCACAGTCTCTACCAGTCTCGCCTCCCTGTGACAGTCTACCAGCTCCGCTCCCTGATGACAGTTCTCAGTCTGCTCCCTGTGGAAGTCTACAGTCTCCCGTGACACACAGATCGCTCTCTGTGACAGTCTAACCAGTCTCACCTCTGTGACCGTCACAGTCTCTCTCCTGTGACAGTCTATCCAGCTCTCCCTGGACAGTCTACCATTTCACTCTTGACAGTCTCCACTTCTGTAACAGATACAGTCTCTCCCTGGGACAGTCTATCAGTCTCTCCCTGGGACAGTCTCACAAGTCTCACTCTCTGGGACAGTCTATCATCTCTTCTCCGGTGAAGTCTATCAGTCTCTCCCTGTGACAATCTACCAGTCTCTCTCCCTATGACAGTCACCAGTTTCACTCTCTGTGACGTCTATTAGTCTCTCCCTGGCAGGTCTATCAGTCTCTCCTGTGACAGTCTACCAGTTTCACTCTCTGTGACAGTCTACCCTATTCTGTAACATCTATCATCTCTCCTGGCAGTCTATCAGTCTCTCCCTGGGACAGTCTATCAGTCTCTCCCTGGGACAGTCTATCAGTCTCTCCCTGGGACAGTCTATCAGTCTCTCCCTGGGACAGTCTATCAGTCTCTCCCTGGGACAGTCTACAGTCTCTACCTGGGAACAGTCTATCAGTCTTCTCCCTGGGACAGTCTATCAGTCTCTCCCTGGGACAGTCTATCAGTCTCTCCCTGGGACAGTCTATCAGTCTCTCTCCCTGTGACAGTCTATCAGTCTCTCTCCCTGTGACAGTCTATAAGCCTCACTCTGTGACAGTCTACCAGTATCACTCTCTCTAACAGTCTATCAGCCTCACTCTCTGTGACAGTCTATCATTCTTACTCTCTGTGACAGTCTATCATTCTTACTCTCTGTGACAGTCTATCATTCTTACTCTCTGTGACAGTCTATCAGTCTCTCCCTGTGACAGTTTTTCAGTCTCACTCCCTGTGACAGTCTTTCAGTCTCACTCCCTGTGACAGTCTACCGGTATCACTCTCTCTGACAGTCTATCAGCCTCACTCTGTGACAGTCTACCAGTATTACTCTCTCTGACATTCTATCAGTCTCTCCCTGTGACAGTCTATCAAGTCTCTCTCTGTGACAGTCTATCAAGTCTCTCCCTGTAACAGTCTATGAGTTTCTCCCTGTGGGTCTATAGTCTGTTATAGACAGTTGAACTGTCTCTCTGGCAGTGTACCATTCTCACTCGGGCAGTGTCCAGGCAGGACTCTCTTCACTCCTTCGGTCCCTCTCACTGTCTCCGTGTCCCGGTGTCCGCCATGTCTGTCCCTCCCCCGTGCCGGAAGTGAGACGGGCCCCAGTGGAGGCATTTCCTGTCAGCTCCCCGTCCTGACTCCATTAGAGCCGCAGCTGAGGGGGAGCCGCTTTCTGACAGCCCCGGAGCCCGAGTAGCGGCCGCTCTCCCCCCCTCCCTCCTCCTCCTTCCCCCTCACCTCCTCCCCGGGAGGGGGACAAAAACACACCGCCCTCCCCTCCCGCCCCACCGGACACCAACCACGGCCGCTCTCGGTGAGGAAACTCTGGCCTCCGCTTCCTCCTCCGACTCGGACACCGGCGGAGCCTCCCCTCCCCCGCGGAAGAAACCAGCCTCGGCTTCAGAGGAGGAGCGGTAGGGAACGTAGAGTTATCGGTGGTCGGGCCCGCGGTACCGGGCAGGGGGAACATGCAGGCCAACGGGGCAGCGGTGGCGGTGGCAGGGAGCGACAAGAACCGGCTGGGAGCGGGCCTCTCGCCGCCCAGAACGGAGAGTCCTCGGCCGCCGACCCACTATCTCCAACGGGCTGAGCAACAACAACAACAACGGCCTCAGCTCCCCCGCCGAGCAGCCCGGGATGAAGAAAAAAAAACGACTAAGCCAGAACGACGAGGATGTGATCCGCCTGATCGGGCAGCACCTACACGGCCTGGGCCTCAAGTGAGTCCCCGGGGGGGTCCTGGTATCTGTCCGGCCCAATGTAAACAAAGTGATCGGGCCTAGTCACTAGTCCTCCACGGGTCAGGGACAGACCCGCACCTACTAATACCGACACGTCTGGAAATCAAGGGGTCGGGCTCCAGGCCAGGTTATTGGTATTTATAGGTGTCCAGCCTGGTTACTTAGTGGTAGTTATAGGGGATCCAGCCTGGTTATCTAGTGGTAGTTATATGGGATCCAGCCTGGTTACCTAGTGGTAGTTATAGGGGATCCAGCCTGGTTACCTAGTGGTAGTTATAGGGGATCCAGCCTGGTATATTAGTGGTAGATAGGGGATCCAGGCCTGGTTACTTTGATGGTAGTTATAGGGGATCCAGCCTGGTTATTAGTGGTAGTTATAGGGGATCCAGCCTGGTTACCTAGTGGTTTTTTAGGGGATCCAGCTGGTTACTAGTGGTAGTTATAGGGATCCAGCCTGGTTACCTAGTGGTAGTATAGGGGATCCAGCCTGGTTACCTAGTGGTTTTTAAGGGGATACAGCCGGTTACCTGTGGTAGTTATAGGGGATCCAGCCTGGTTACCTAGTGGTAGTATAGGGGATCCAGCCTGGTTGCCTAGGGTTTTTAGGGGATCAGCCTGGTTTACGTTGGTATTTATAGGGGATCCAGCCTGGTTACCTAGTGGTAGTTTATAGGGGATCCAGCCTGGTTACCTAGTGGTAGTTATAGGGGATCCAGCCTGGTTACCTAGTGGTAGTTATAGGGGATCCAGCTGGTTACCTAGTGGTAGTTATAGGGGATCCAGCCTGGTTATCAGTGGTAGGTATAGGGATCCAGCCTGGTTACCTAGTGGTAGTTATAGGGGATTCCAGCCTGGTACCTAGTGGTAGTTTATAGGGGATCCAGCCTGGTTACCTAGTGGTAGTTATAGGGGATCCAGCCTGGTTACCTAGTGTTTTGTTATGGGGATCCAGCCTGGTACCTAGTGGTAGTTTAGGGGATCCAGCCTGGTTACTAGTGGTAGTTATAGGGGATCCAGCCTGGTTACTAGTGGTTTTTATAGGGGATCCAGCCTGGTACTAGTGGTAGTTATAGGGGATCCAGCCTGGTTACCTAGTGGTAGTTATTATGGGATCCCCTGGTTGCCTAGGGTTTAGGGGATCCGCCTGGTTACCTAGTGGATTTATAGGGGATCCAGCCTGGTTACCTAGTGGTAGTTATAGGGGATCCAGCCTGGTTACCTAGTGGAGTTATAGGGGATCCAGCCTGTTTACCTAGTGGTATTATGGGGATCCAGCCTAGTTATGTAGTTGTAGTTATAGGGGATCCGCCTGGTTACCTAGGTGGTAGTTATAGGGGATCCAGCCTGGTTACCTAGTGGTAGTATAGGGGATCCACCCTGGTTACCTAGTTGTAGTTATAGGGGATCCAGCCTGGTTACCTAGTGGTAGTTATAGGGGATACAGCCTGGGTTACTAGTGGTATTATAGGGGATACAGCTGGTTACCTAGTGTAGTAAGGGATACAGCTGGTTCATAGGGTAGTTATAGGGACCAGCCTGGTTACCTAGTGATACTTATAGGGGATCCAGCCTAGTTATTGGTATTTATAGGGGATCCAGCCTGGTTACCTAGTGGAGGTATAGGGGATCCAGCCTGGTTACCTAGTGGTATTTAGGGGATCCAGTCTGGTTACCTAGTGGTATTTATATGGGATCCAGCCTGGTTACCTAGTGGTGTTTATAGGGGACCCAGCCTGGTTACTAGTGGTATTTGTAGGGGATCCAGCCTGGTTACCTAGTGGTATTTGTAGGGGATCCAGCCGGTTACCTGGGGGTATTTATAGGGGTCCAGCCTGGTTACGTGGTGGTATTTATAGGGGATCCAGCCTGGCTACCTAGTGGTAGTATATGGGATCCAGCCTGACTACCTAGTGGTAGTTATAGGGGATCCAGCCGGCTTACCTAGTGGTATGTTATAGGGGATACAGCCTGGTTACCTAGTGGTAGTTATAGGGGATACAGCCTGGTTACTAGTGGTGTTATAGGGATCCAGCCTGGTTACTAGTGTTACTTATAGGGGATCCAGCTGTTATTGGTATTTATAGGGGATCCAGCCTGGTTACTAGTGGTAGGTATAGGGGATCCAGTCTGTTACCTAGTGGTATTTGGGGGATCCAGTCTGGTTACCTAGTGGTATTTATAGGGGATCCACTCTGGTTACCTAGTGGTATTTATGGGATCCAGCCTGGTTACTAGTGGGCTAGTGAGTGTTTATAGGGGATCCAGCCTGGTTACCTATGTAGTGATGTTTATAGGGATCCAGCCTGGTACCTAGTGGTATTTATAGGGGATCCAGCCTGGTTACCCAGTTGTATATTATAGGGGATCCAGTCTTGTACTAGTGGTATTTATAGGGGATCCAGCCTGGTCTAGTGGTATTTATAGGGGATCCACCCTGGTTACCTAGTGGATTTATAGGGGATCCAGCCTGGTTACCTATGGTATTATAGGGGATCCAGCCTGGTACCTAGTGGTATTTATAGGGGATCCAGCCTGGTTACTAGTGGTATTTATAGGGATCAGCCTGGTTACCAGTGGTTGTTTATAGGGGATCCAGCCTGGTACTGGTTACCTAGTGATGTTTATAGGGGACCCAACCTTGGTTACCTGTGGTATTTATAGGGATCAGCCTGGTTACCTAGTGGTATTTATTATAGGGGATCCAGCCTGGTTACCTAGTGGTAGGTATAGGGGATCCAGTCTGGTTACCTAGTGGTATTTATGGGGGATCCAGTCTGGTTACCTAGTGGTATTTATAGGGGATCCACTCTGGTTACCTAGTGGTATTTTTATGGGATCCAGCCTGGTTACCTAGTGGTGTTTATAGGGGATCCAGCCTGGTTACCTAGTGATGTTTATAGGGGATCCAGCCTGGTTACCTAGTGGTATTTATAGGGGATCCAGCCTGGTTACCCAGTTGTATATATAGGGGATCCAGTCTTGTTACCTAGTGGTATTTATAGGGGATCCAGCCTGGTTACCTAGTGGTATTTATAGGGGATCCAGCCTGGTTATTGGTACCTATTTATAGGGGATCCAGTCTGGTTACCTAGTAGTATTTATAAGGGATCCAGCCTAGTTACCTAGTGGTATTTATAGGGGATCCAGTCTGGTTATCTAGTGGTATTTATAGGGGATCCAGTCTGGTTATCTAGTGGTATTTATAGGGCATCCAGCCTGGTTACCTAGTGGTATTTATAGGGGATCCAGTCTGGTTACCTAGTGGTATTTATAGGGGATCCAGCCTGGTTACCTAGTGGTAGTTATAGGGGATCCAGCCTGGTTACCTAGTGGTAGTTATAGGGCATCCAGCCTGGTTACCTGGTGGTATTTATAGGGGATCCGGACTGGTTACCTAGTGGAAGTTATAGGGGATATAGCCTGGTTACCTAGTGGTATTTATAGGGGATATAGCCTGGTTACCTAGTGGTATTTATAGGGGATATAGCCTGGTTACCTAGTGGTATTTATAGGGGATATAGCCTGGTTACCTAGTGGTATTTATAGGGACTCAACCTGTTTATTGGTGTTAATAGGGGATCCAGTCTGGTTACTTTGTAGTATTTATAGGGGATCCAGTCTGGTTACCTAGTGGTGTTTATAGGGGATCCAGCCTGGTTACCTTGTGGTATTTATAGGTGATCCAGCCTGAATACCTAGTGGTATTTATAGGGTATCCAGTCTGGTTACCTAGTGGCCTAATTATAGTTATTTGTCCATAAATGTTTAATAGCTGTAAACAAGGGATCTGTGTACTGGCTGGGCCTGGGTGATCTCATGATCTGACAGTCTCTGTATGAGATGGTTTGGGGGTACTCCACTGATATATCTGACCTTGTACCTACAAACAAGCATATCAACCCAGGGTACTGATTCAGTAAATCTACTAATACTGTCCCATTTGCATTGTGTTAATAAATATGGTTTGCTGATCTACTCAAATGTCTGTAGACTTTGACCCTGATCAGCTGTAGGTTTCGGTAGACCCAAGGGTATTGATCCATCCTGGTATTTAACACTTTAGGTACTGGTCAGAGTGCATTGTAAACCTAGATCAGGTGTAGGTCATAGGCCCTTGGTTGGGATCTAGTGCTGGAACACGTTGTGTTAATAGATTTCATGTATCCGTAGACTTTCTGGCCTTTTGTTAAAATATGATATTTGATTTAAACCAGGTCAATTGGATAGGACTAATAGTTATCACACAACTGGTTATGTTTTGGGACATGCACCATGGAACAGAGGTGTTGCATTAATAAACACCACATACACTTCTAATCAGGATAAAATCAATTGCAAGATAGTTTACTTTGGATTGGTATTGCATAGAACCAATACTAAAATGATCATCGTGGGAGGTTAATTCTAATTGTTTAATGATCATATTAATTGAATTTGTGTAGATTTGACTAGATGTTATGCTTACATTGATTGTCAAATGTAAGTTGGTAAATTTTTTTGATTACATCGATCATATTGTCAATCTTTTTGTCGATCAAGCAGCATCAAATAAAAATCTCCTAGTGAATGAACAGTATTGGGTGAGACATTGATCTGACCCAGTAGATGGAATTATTTGTGTACTTATTCAGCTTAGGTCTGTAAGTTTACTGCATCTTCAGAATTTGGTGTGGTGCTTGTAAATAGTCTAGTTCTGTTTCTTGGGACTACATGATATCTTCCAAATCCAGCCTAATGCATGTTTGTAAGCACAAAGTGTATGTACTGATTCTGGCCTAGGTATTGTTAATAAGGTTGCAACAAATCTATTAGATCAAATAAAATACATATGAACTGTTCTGCAGTTAATGCGCTGGTTTCAGGCTGTTTAGATTCGTAGACACAGCAGCTAGTGTGCTGAATTTTGTCTGTATGTGTATGGTATAGTGTAACTACTGGATCCTATTTGGGGCTTGCTAATTGTCATATAGCCTGGAAATTAGATCCACCTTTATTTTGATACAGCAGAAACTTCTGATTGTTACTATTGTTATTTTTATTTTTGTAATACTGTTAAGTTAACTTGGTGCTGCATACAGAATTTCACATGCACAAGTCCCTGATTATTTCTATGGCCTGGTGCCGTTAAATAGCATTAAAGCCTCGGCTCTGCTGAAGAATTTTATCTGTCAGTCAGGCTATCCTATTTCACTGCCTTGTATTACTCTAGGAATGACAATTTAGGTATATAGATTCACATTTTTTTAGACTAAAATCTCCCAAATGTGGGTTCACACTATGGGGGATTTGTCTGTTTTTCCTCTCTGTACAAATAATTGTAATAATACAGAAACATCCCTGTAGTGGTTTGTTTTACTCTTGGGAGTGAAAGACCTTGTTCTGCGGAGACCTGGTGTTTTTGTGTATACATGTGTAAATACTCTGCTGTAGTGTGGGCTTGCTGTTAACATGCAGGGACAGACAGTATTGAACAGCTGTTAATGGAAAACTCTGTCTGAAATGTGTTTCTTCAATCTGCATTTGTATGCCTTTGTGGTGACTGTTAGGAATCACTGAGCTGTTAATTTTGCTGGTTGCCTAGGAATAGTCTTGCTTTGCTTGTGCTTTATCTATGGCTTTTCTTTTGCACACTGTGCGACCATGATTATTGTATAGAAAATGCTACCATTGCTGCAAATCTGGATTTATGTATAGTGTGCCATTTGGGTAATGTGCTACACTATTACTTTCATGCAGTGATTTTGATTACAGACTTTAGAACCTATGTATATTGTCCTGGACAGTACTAAATCAGCTATGCACAAAGAGAGGCACAGTATTACTATTATTATTATTGTGGATTTATATAGCGCCAACATTTTCCATAGCACTTAACTATTACATTTATACATTCACATCAGGCCCTGCCCCGAAGAGCTTACAATCTAAGCACATTAATTTGACACATAAGACCTATCAGTATGTTTTTTTTTTTATTGTGGGGGAAACCGGAGGAAACCCATTACTACCCCCTCCCCTTTAATTCTGATTTGTGTTATGGAATTGTGAATTGACATCTAAGATCATAATCAAGCCAAGTTCTGTTAAACTTTCTTGCACCAAAGTTGCAGCATACAAGGGATTGTTCCAAGTATACACATGTCATGGAACACTACTGGGTGTAACCTGGACAGAGAATGCATCCACCTGACTTGGATCTGTAATGAGAACTAAATATTCACAAGAGGCTTACAACCTAAAATGGAAGTTTCATATTTCTGTTACTGGTACTTTGGTATTTCTGTTTTGCTGTTATTATAGTCTGTATCGTGCAGTATAGTTATTTGTTGAAGAAAAAATAAAGTTCACACCTGTCTGTATGTACTCAAGTATAAATTGACCTGAGTATAAGCCGAGGTACATATTTTTACCCAAAAAATTTGCAAACCATGATTTACTCGAGTATAAGCAGAGGGTTAAAATTATGACCAATGCTGCTTTCTGATTCGGTATTGTTTTGATGCTTTAGTTGCCCTTTAAATGGACAGCAGAATTCGCATACAGTAGTCCCATACAGTAATAGCCAAACCCAGAATGGCTATTACTGTATGGAAATTCTGCTGTCTGTTTAAAGGGCAATTACAGCCTCAAAACAATACAGAATCAGAAGGCAATCTTTTTAACAACAGATACCATCCTCCTGATTCTGTATTGTTTTGAGGCATTAGCTGCCCTTTACACAGACCATAATCCCATATAGTAATCCCAACCCAATTCCTTGGCACTCAAGTTGTTTTGGAAACAACTCCCAGTATGCTTTGTTTGCTGGGAGTTGTAGTTTCCAAACATCCGCAGTGGCAAGGAATTGGTGGTTATTGTATGGGATTACTGTGAGTTCTGTTGAGTTCGCTATATTCTGGTTTGGTTTAGATTTCAGTGGGGGTTTGTTCTTAGCAGTACAAATTAAAGGTTAATATTTGTCTGCCCCCTAAGGGTGAATGTGGAAATACAATGTTTACATCCAAGAGTGGGAGGAGGAGGAGGATAACTTGTGTAGCTCTAGTGATAACATTGAAGGTGGAGATAGTAGCTGCTTAAAGGCCTGGGGGAGGTGTAGGATTAAAAGAATCCTTGAAACAAGGAGGAGACTCGCACATACCAAAGTATAAGGCCTGCTATTTTGTAAAATTATTAATTTTGAATTTTACAAAATTATTGTAGAAGCAATTTATTAAAATAATTTTTATAAAATCTTGAAAGCTGCTTAACATCATGGATGTTCTTGGAGGTGCCTGTGCCTGCATCAGTTAATGTTAGACACATCACAGTTGTGATCCGATTGTGTGTTAAAAAGCGCACACTAGTATGGCCACACTAGGTGCGTTGGACCGTTTGGGCTGCGATCCGATGATCGTAGTGCATGCAATCACCATTTTTGATGCGATTTGCATGTGCTCCGATTCCAGTATCGCAGCACAATTGCCCACCAACACACACAAAGCTCCTGTGTAATAGCTTATATTTAGTGTGGCCTTGGCCTTAGTGACTGTGGGGTCTGGGTAATTGCTTTTAATAGAATGTGATAAATAGATTTATTATTTGCAAGTATAATTTGTGTATAGAGTGCTTGCATAAGGCTGGGTACATATCATCTAACTTTACGCCTTAAACAACCGTTCGCCACTAGTAATTACATGGCCGGGACGAAACATTGGTGGTTGCGGCAAAAGCAGCCACGGCTGACGGTTAACCGTTCGATCAGCACGATCGAACTTGATTTTCCGATATACCCATTCGGCAGGTCTGGGCGAACTGTTGACTGATATTGGCCACCCACAAATACACCGTAAAAATTTTCCTGTTCCAACGACTGATACACAATAATATCGGTAGCTTGTACCTAGCCTAAAAAAGTCATGGGCAAATCCCAGGAGACGAGTAGCTAGTGGGACTAGAAATGTATAGTAATTTTTTTTAAGGGCTTTCTATAAATGTCTAGGAAACTGTCTCCTACACTTTGGGTATTGGCTTCTAGACTTTGCTGACTGGATCCTAAAATAAAAAAAATGCCAAAAAAGTTATAACCCTTTACTGAACCTTAATGTAGCATAGACTCCTTAAAGGAAAAGTTCAGTGGAAAATAACTCTATTTTTAAAATTCTTTTAAATTGAATTTATATTCCTTGCTATTCCCTGCTGTTGATATTAGTGAGCTGACATTTCAGGTTCTTTAATGGTCATTCTTCTCAAAATGCACACTACCTTGGAATACTCCTAACGGTAATTTCTACTAATTAGCTGTTGGATGGGTCAAACATACTCCGATCTCTACTGAGCAACTGAATTAACCCAGGCACTGGGTCAAGGGCAAGGCCATAACAGTCTCTATAAGGGGTCCAGCAAACAGGAAGTCAGTAATTCAGAAGCATTTATTTATACACCGACAAAACACTGAATGCGCAGGTTAAGATCATTACTATGGGAAAATACCGCTCTTTTTCTTAAAAGTATATGTATTTGCACTGAACGTCCCCTTTAAAACAGTAAGGTACTTTACATGCTTACGCTATAAAATAGCATTAACAAATAAATCCTCATTCCCAGTGTCAAGCAACGTTTACTCCTTTATTTCCCTCAATGCATTTGCCTATAGCAGCTGTCATAATATGCATTACAGTCATAATGTATATTATCCCATAGTTGGACAAATCTGTTTTGACTTGAGGGCTAGTCAAACAACTCTTGTCTTTTTTAGTATCCATTAAATGTGATCTTCTGTGGAGAAGTATCTAAATTGTCTACCTGGGATTAGCTCAGCCTAGTATAGAGCTGTTGCTTAACGTGTTTTTTACCTTGTAAGATCTCATCAGTGCATGGTAAGGATTAATGGCATCTATCTAAATATTTGTAGAGCTAAATTATAATTTTTAGGAAGAAAAGACCTAGTCTTTATGAGGTCACTTGCTGACTCGTGCCTTTTGAAATCTCTAGGTTGCCCTGGTCTTGTTGGTCTGTTTCATGACTGCAACAGTCAGTGGCAAAATGGAATAATTTACCATGCTCTAGACTGCAGCCAGTCATCACACTGGGGCCCATGGCAAATAATGCCGTGTTGGAGCAGCTGTCACGGTCACTTGACAGGCTGGAAAGTTCAGTGCGAGATTTGCAGAAGGAATTTAAGAATACAGCAGCTGTAGAGATAGGCACCTCATGATGGGGAGTGCTTTTCTTCATCCTAAAAATTACACTTTAGTTCTTATTTAAAACCCTGCTTTGGCAATAAAAATAAACACAAATGACTTTCTATTGCAAATTAATGGACCAGTATGTGAACCGTAGCATTTGGGAATGGCGGTGGGGGGCTACTTAGTTGCAAATCCCTGGTTTAAGGGATATGGCATATTGATTATTTTATATATAAATACATTTATTTTATTCATATAGATTGGGAAACTCCTTTACCAAAGTAGTCCTATTAAAAGCAAAAGTGCGGTTGCTCAGTTTAAATCATCTGCAGTTTTAAACTTGTCTTAGCAAATGAGCCCCGCGGCGTGTAAGTCGCCATTAGGGATTAAAAGGTTTTGATCACGGTAAGTTGGCCTGGCTTTTTGACACTGTATCTCTCTTGCAGCCAGACTGTTGAACTCCTCATGCAAGAATCAGGATGTCGCTTAGAGCATCCTTCTGCTACAAAATTCCGCAATCATGTCATGGAAGGGGAATGGGACAAGGTAAAGATTGCATTGACGGTTTTCTATCTACCATGGGTTATAGCTCTGTAATAAAACTTGTCCTGTTCTAGTGTTTTATTGCAAGGCATTGTTCATTTACAGCTCTGGACATGTTTCAATTTTATTTTATTTTTTTCTGCAGGCAGAGAATGACTTAAATGAGCTGAAGTCTTTAGTTCACTCCCCTCATGCTGTTACGGTAAGAAAACACAAACATTATTTCTATATCTAACTTAAATAGTGCTTGTAGCACTTGATGTTCTTGCCTTAACCATGTTTATTTAAATGTACTTTAGGGTTGTTTCTGTTGGGTGCTGTGCCATATTATCAGCTGGTTTCTTCTGGCCATGCCCATTCGTTGCCGAATATATACATTTTTTTTTTTTTTTTCAAGGCTTGATAAAGGCTCCACGCACAGAGCCGAAACGTTGCCATTATGTGCTATATTTAATAAATTATTTTGAAGAGATCCTGGAGTGTTCCTGAATTTTGCCGAAAGTCTATTATCCAGTCCCAATTTAAAGGCAGATTTAGACATTGTGCTGTGCAGCACTTGAAGTGATTTCAATATCAAGTTTACATTAGGCAACTTACCTTCAGACATTACTGTGATGTTCAGCAACCATCTGGACAGATCATTTTGTGATCAATATTTGGACTAAATGAGCAAGTATTGCTCTGCTATGGACATGGTTAAATCACCTAACTATAGAATCTGTGCTGTTACTTTAAAGGGGAACTAATGGGTAATTTTCAAGTGTATGAAAGTGCTCCCCTTCCTGAGATTTGCGACTTTCTCTGAATCCTTTGTCTTTTTGAAATCCTGACACACCGTTTCCAGTTGCATAGCAAGACCGTTATGTGACCTTGACGGTTGGTGGTGAAATGACATAATTTTCCATAACCCTGACTGTTGATTAGCAGAGCCAGGAATGATGGTGAATTATGCCATTGCATCCCAGGCTTCAGTGGACACATAAATGGTTGGTCAGGGAGCTTTGTGGGAGGATTTCAAAAAGAGAGTCTGTGGAGAAGTGCAAGTCTGAGAGGGACCTCTGGAAGTACTTTGTATGCTTCTCCCTGAAAATTACCTATTTGTTCCCACTTAGAATTAAACCCAAATGTTTATAAACACCCAACCTGAGAACACTAATTTTGTTTACGATACCTCAACATTAAGTAGCATATACTTGTATACTGGATTAAGTAAGTCACTGCCACCTTATTGTTCCGGTGCACCTTGAAATCTGTCACTTGCTCCCATGTCATACTAGTCTGTATGTTAGAGGATTGGCTTAAGGCTTTTAGTGGGTGCCGCTCCCTTCTCAATAGGTCTCATAGAGATATATTATACAGCTGGCATAGGCAACCAGTAGATCTCATATGTTAAAAGGTAAAATTATTTTCTCTTTAATGCCCAAAAGTACATGAAATTTAATCTAAATTTCTTCATTCAAACCTTAAGGGGGTACTGTGGTCTCTATACAAGTGCCCTCAATTCAAGGGAAAATTTATAGACATGCAAAGTTTTACTTCCTGGCCTGGACTGTGTCTCTTTCACAGATATGTCATAAGCCCCACCCCCAAAATCGATCTTTTATAAAGCTGGTTACAAGCCTCCAATCACTATCTGTGCTTATGGACAACTTAGGGACAGTCAAGTTTTCCTTCTCAGGCATGTGTCTGATTTTAAAATAATTAAGAATTCGGGGGGAAGAGCTTGGGATACAGCTGATGATGTGGCTTCTTCCCTATGTCCCAGCATTAAGATACAAGTGAGCATGCTCAAGCCGGCACCAAGGGGGCTGAGCAATGGTGCTGGTGGGTGGTGGTGTCACGGCTGACTCTGTAAACAGGAAGCGCCACCCAATATACTGCTATAAGCTAGATGCAGGTCATTTTTAATAGAGGACATTTGTATGGAGGGAACACTTTAAAGGGCATGTCCAAACCCCCTTAAACACACTCAAGCTTTTTTATGTGCTGCAGTAGTCCTTGGGCCTAGGTCCCACTGCTGAGATTTTTTTTAAAGTTTTCTGCCAAAATTGCACTTGATTTAAGTCTATAGATGTATGAAAAAAAGATTTTTATAAGTTGCCTTTTTACCCACAATCCCCTGGGAAAGAAGGTGCAAACACATTTTAAGGGGGATACAAGCAGACCCAATCGCATGGCATGTTGCTTCAGTGGGGCCTCCTTCTAAAAGTCTTCAGGGGCGTAACTAAAGGGGAGCAGGGGGGCCCAGGAGCCAAGGGGGCCCCATCGTCTTATTTTTCCTATGACAGATCTAGCCTCCTTCCTGTGGATGAAGCACTTAAAGGGGTCCTATCATAGTTTTGCTGGGGGGCCCAATGATTCCTAGTTACGTCACTGAAAGTCTTGGATCATCTGAGATTCAAATCCGTTATCTGATAATCTACTCAAAAAAAAAAAACAAACTGAAGTCAAAACCTGAAATTGTGATTTTCCTTTAATTTGTGTAAGGCATTACTGAGATTTGCATGCCATCTTTTCTATGGTAGCAATGGTTTTTTTGTAATAAATTGAAGAAAAGGAATGTAATTTGGCCCCACAGCAGTCATCTGGAAATTGTATTTCTAAACAGCACAAGATTGCAGAATAAAACCAGAGCTTGTGCTACTTACAGAGGGAAATAATTGTAGAAATATACACGGCGGTGATCCTCTTAATGCAGCAGGTACTGCAAGGGCATTTAATGTGTTGCAGTAACTATACTACAAAATGTTCAGTGTGTAATTTTATCTTGCTGAACGATTTCATTAAGGTTGCTGCTTATGCTTCAATCTTTACTTCTCTTAATCATCCTTTATTGAAATGAAAACAACGTAGATCTTAACATACTGGTAATTTTTTTTTTTTCCTCGCTTTAGAAGGTGACATCCTGTGTGTCATACTTTTTTGGGTTTTGCTTTAAAATTCAAGTCATTTTTATTTGAATCAGATGCCCATTCTTGTTCGTGACAGTTGCTCCTGAATGAAGGCCCCTTAATTATTTTAGGGGGCTCTAAATTTAAATACTGCACTTTAGCTAACAATGTGGGAATTTCACCCCCTCTGTGTTCTGCATTGTTTCTCTGTTAACAAAGGAGGAGGAGTTAGACTTTAATGTATCTTGTTTCACATATTCATTTTTTTACTTTAGTTTACATATAGGGGGTACACATTCAGCTACCAACCTGCAAACACATAGAGTACAGGGCTATGGAAGGTGTTCTTGATCTATAAAGAGGTCAGTTGTCTTGTGCTAATTTATGGTTCCTTGACCGAAACATTCCTGTAATAGTCCCGTTGTTCATTACCCAGTTAATGTATCCCTTTTGTGTGTAAGGTTGCAATGAATTTGACTGCCAGTTCGTCATATATCCATTTAAGATGTGTCACACTAAAGCTAGTCCCGAACCGCTATGCCTGATGAATGGCTGCTACAGCCAACAATTGGTTCATGTTTGGGCTTTGGTTGGGTGGCTTTTACGATCCAACCCGGCGCATCATCAACGCCTTATCAAGCGCCCCTACACAAACCATTTGACGCCGGGTCTTGGCTGCAATCGTATATACTTGGTTAGATCTTGGGAGCCAGGTAGCCAATGTGCCTGGAAATTCCCACATGGGGCCTCACTTTTTTTCCTTTGATGTTTATGGATCTAGCAAAAGCTGGGTTGACATATTACCAAAAAAGAGCCAATCCCATCGATACTGACGAGATTTGTGCTTTGTCTGTAATGTGTGTACGCACAAAATGGTTGTTTCTGATTACAAATAACGTTAATTTAG
This sequence comes from Hymenochirus boettgeri, assembly GCA_019447015.1. NCBI lineage: Eukaryota > Metazoa > Chordata > Amphibia > Anura > Pipidae > Hymenochirus > Hymenochirus boettgeri. Next base: position 35,395,137 of record CM033473.1, read on the forward strand.
GGCAGTCAGCCCTCTGTACTAAAGTATAGGGAGCCACCTGCAATCCTAAAATGTTGGGCAGCCACAAACAATCTCCCTTTTTTTTTTGAATGGGCCATACATGGACCATACCCGATCGTGTGATTAGGATTGAGTCGATTAAAATTCTCTCTAAGGCAATTGGGCGATCACCCATACACGATTGTACGATATTGCAATATCATACGACCAGAAAGAGTAAATAGTGTATGGGCTCTTTATATAGGGAACACTCTTGATTGTGTGTAGCCACATCTTCGGTCGGTCGACCTGAAAAATCAGTGACCAACAATGATTTGTCCTGACCGCTCGCTAGTGGGCTTCATAGATTGTGTTAATTGTACCAGAGTAACTAATTTGATTGTCCTTTTTAAAGGGCATGTCCACCCCCAAAACTATAATCCCCCAACTACTGGCCCCACCATGTAGTGTAGTTTAATCCTTACCTCACATCCCAACTCCATCTGGTTCTCCTGTAGTCCCCCCTCCAAAGTTCCAAAAACTGCCCACCAGGAGGCCAGCAGGTCCATATAGGACACTGCCTGCTACCTGGCCTCCCGGAGATTCCTGCCATGCGTGCTGCAGCCCTTCTCCCCCCTCCCTCTCCCTCCCTCTCCCTCCCGTTCTACTATCCCTCCCCCTAGCTCAAATCCCCCTTAATATTGTGCTCCCCCATGTCCCCCAGCCCCAACCGCATGTTTTTTTTTTAAAAAGCTCCCCAAACTCTTACTTACCTCTCCGCTTTCCTCCGCTGCACTGACTGACCGGCAGCCGCGTCCGTGATTGGCTGCCGCTCAGCCAATCACAGATGCGACTGCCGGTCCCGCCCCTCTGCTGCATTCTCGCAAGCAGAGGGCCGGCAGTGCGGCGGAGGATCGAGGGGAGGTAAGTAAGAGTTTGGGGGGCTTTTTAAAAAAACTAAACAAGCGGTTGGGGCTGGGGGACATGGGGGAGCATGATATAAATTTTTTATTTTGTGGGTGGACATAGCCTTTAATAAGATGAAGGCTTGAGCTGTAAACAAGGAAATCGGCTGATCTCTGACTGTTTTCAAGCTGATTCATTTGTTGATAAATCACAGCTTCCTGTGCTTTGGAGGAGGGTAGATTGGCAGAGGAAATGATGCAAGTGGAACAGATATTTTAGGTACTTGGTGGGGGAATGCACAATAGGCTACTTAAATTTGTTTCATAAATTAAATGAACAAATATTTTAGGACTTAAAGGTACGGTGTACTTTTATGGTCGGTATGAGTAAGTGAAATTATTTTCAGTATTACAAAAGAGCCAGTAAAGAATAAAAAGGTTAAGATCCCACAAAATATTTCTGCTTGTACTTTTCTTGATTTAAATTGTAGATAATTTATTAATTTATAAGTTCTAAACTTATCTGCAGATATACACCTTTTATATATAAATGGTTATTATGGACTTTAAAGGAAACCTATATGCATATTGAATTTGTTTTTGTTTTTTGTTTATCATCAAAGCTAACTGCCTTTTATTTGTCCTTGTACTTACTTGAACTGTATAGGAAAGTTGTCGAAGGAGGAAAAACATAACCTTAGTGATATTTGTATTTATATGTTGATTGTCTTGGGACATTCTCGCCCCAAAAATATTTTGCAAAAAACACAAAAGAGTTATCCCCTGGATGCTATTTACTGTAAAAAAAAAAAAAAAAAAAAAAAAAAAAAAAAAAAAAAAAAAAAACTATTCTTTTTTTTTAACTGTTGTGTCTTGAATTAAGGGTCTCTGTAATTTATTTTAAAAATGACTCCAGGATCATGCTTTAACAGCAGTCTTTATAAACATACAGCAGTATATAGGGTGGAACTTCCTGCTCATACAAAAGCTGTTGCATTTATAGCAAGCCCCTGGCTTGAGCATGCCCATTTGTATTCTACTGCTTAAACAGGGGATCATGCGTCATGAACCCCGTCCCCAAAATTCTTTATCATTTTAAAGCTAGTCAAGACTGAAAATAAACATTTCTCTCCTCAGGTTCCGTAGCCACAGATTAATTGCAATCATGTAACTAGCTTCAGAAAAGATCGATTTTGAGGGGTTAGACTTTTAAACACCGTTTATAACCCATGCCTGACACAGATACAATACAGATTAGGAAGAAAGACAAGTGCATCCTTGAGAAAATACATGTCTCTTTTGAAAAATATAACGTGAAAAGCCCATAAGAGAAGTGTGCCTAGATTTACACTACAGTTACTGTAATTGCCACAGAATTTTTCATATTTAAATGTTTTGTGGTTTCCTTAGTGGAATAGAAATATTTTAGGCTGTTAAAAAGCCTGTCTGGTCCCTTTTGAAGGCCCGTATGCGTTAGACATTTGTTAAGGAGCAATGGACTTTTTTAAAACCTTATTTTTAACAAATTTTACCCCAGTGTAAGAGTTAAATACTTATTTTGCATTGTAGTGGACATGTTTGCTGTTTAATATGTTGTATACAGTAAGGGTGATTGCTTTTACTTGTTTTTGCCAGGGGTGTCGCCCTTCCACTGGAGGTTCAGGAAGTGAAAATTCCTCTGTGTCCTGCCCCACTACAGATGTCATTCGGGTGAGTGCAGCTGCTCTAAAGGGCTGTAAAAATGAGTTCAGTTTAACCAAGCTTAAATTTTTCCATTAATTCAAATTAAAACTTGTTCTTTAGCAGTGAAATTCTGTCGTGAAAGCAGCTCTGATGTTACTCTCTAAGAAACTCCAACGTTTAAAGGAAATTATGTATATATTCTTGCCCATTTATGAAATTGTTAATTGGCCCCAACCCCCTCTGTAATTCTTTTTTTTTTTTTTTTGTATAATTGCATATAATTTTTTTTTTTTGCTACCATGTTGCATTGAAGCAATGGTTTTGCTCAAAAAGATAATTTGCATAACTGGTACCTCTTCCCTGTGCCCTCTAGCTAGCCAGTCCTGACCAACAGCAGATTTTAACCTATAACTGTATGTATATATTTATATATATCTTGACTTAGGGATGCAGCGCTGTACAATATTATAATAAAATACATATGGAAAAAATATATACATTAATAAGTATACAAGTGCATTGGCATTGCCAATGACTAAGGCAGGGCTGGACAAATCCCGGTCGCCAGGGCGACTAATAAATCGTTCCTGGCGAGCGAGAAGTTTACAAAGGTGTAGTTGCTCGTCTTCCTCCCCCACTATGTATTACTAGGGCGGCAGACAGAGCTGTGCAGTGTAACTGAAGGAAGTTTCCGGATCACGGCCTTTGCTTCAGTATGCAGCAGAATCAGTGTCTTGGTATTCCTTTTCGCACCTTCTGCGTCTGGTGCGAACAGGGGTGGAGTGCCGCCTACAAGCATGGCTACATAACAGATCAATTTGTGGGCATAACTTTAAAGAGGTGAACTGTAGAAACTCCGGCAGCCCTGCCATTGATGTGGGAAGCCTGTTTATGACATGCGGAAAGCAAAGGCAGAGGAAGAACAGCTGGAGATCTGCATTTGTCAGGAAGGGCCTTTAGGACTGTCCCATGTGAGTATATTCATTTACTAAAAGTACCTTTATAAATATCATCTGAAGGCGCAGGGTACATATATTCCATTAAACAGGCAACAGTATCTTTCTGTGTGGCATCTGTTTTTTTATGCATACTAAATGTGTATGTGCTGGAGTGGAAAATGTGTATGCATGTTTGAGAGAAAGTATGAATGAATAGGTACAGTATGTTTATATGTGGGAGAGTATACTTATGTGTGTGTTAGAGGTTAAATACATGTGAAATGACATGTACAAGTGTGTCAATAAGTGAATATGCTCTGTACTAATGTGCGTGTATGTAATTGATAAAATCTTTGAAAGAGTGTGTGTATGAGTTTGTGAGATAGGGTTAGCGCATGTAAAAGTGTGTGTGTGAGTATGCTATGTATTAATGTTTGTGTGAGAATATGTAACGGATATAAAAGTACTGAGGAGTTCCTTGATATTCCCATGTACAGGGGAGTTTTTAACATTTGCAGTTTGGTTTTACCATTATTTATGCAAATTTTTGTATACTTGCGTTTTAGTTACTTTATTTGTTTGTATGTGTACTGTTTGGTAGGGATGGCCGGTTCGCGGATCCGAACCCGGATCCGCCGCGGATTTATCCCGTTCGCGAACGGCGGATTTTCCGCCTTCCGAACTTCCGATTCGTGGATTTTTCGTATTTTCGAAAATTTCGAAATTACGAGTTTTCACGTATTTTCGGGAATTTTCGAAAATACGGGAAAACATGTATTTTCGAAAAAACGTATGTAAGGAATTAAGAGAAATCCTTGTATTTTCGAAAATTTTCGAAATTACGAGGATTACTTGTATTTTCAAAAATACATATCTTCGAAAATACATGAAAACTCGTAATTTCGAAAATTTTCGAAAATACGAAAAATCTCGTTATTTCAAGGGTATTTTTAATTTTAACGGGTCCGCTCGCGGATTTTCGAATTTTCGAATTTTTTCGAAAATTCGCGGATCCTCGAGCGGACCGGATTTTGCGAAGTTCGGACATCTCTATGTTGGTATTTTTATTTTATATTATATAAAAAAATTAATACTAGATTCTGTGGGTCCGTTAGAATGGGCAGGTCTTATGTAGAATGGGCAGGCTATGGTGGGGGGTGGGTGGAGTTATATAAGGGTGGGGGCAGGTCATATGTCAATTGAAGTTGAAATGTTGCTGGCTCCTAACTTTTTAGAGCTGACTCAAAAAATTTTGATGATTTGTCCAGCCCTGGACTAAGGGCTGAGGTTAAGCCCAAAACACGTCGGGTGGTTTGTTTTCATGTCACTGACATTACTTCCAAGATATACAGTGGTGTGAAAAACTATTTGCCCCCTTCCTGATTTCTTATTCTTTTGCATGTTTGTCACACTTAAATGTTTCTGCTCATCAAAAACCATTAAATATTAGTCAAAGATAACATAATTGAACACAAAATGCAGTTTTAAATGATGGGTTTATATTTAGTGAGAAAAAAACCTCCAAATCTACATGGCCCTGTGTGAAAAAGTGATTGCCCCCCTTATAAAATAAGTTAAAAAATAACTTAATTGAGATCTATCAGTCTGGTAAAGGTTATAAAGCCATTTCTAAAGCTTTGGGATCAGCGAACACAGTGAGAGTATCCCCAAATGGCAAAAACATGGAACAGTGATGAACCTTCCAGGAGGGCTGGCCGACCAAAATTACCCCAAGGCGCAGAGAAAACTCATCCGTGAGGCCACAAAAGACCCCAGGACAACATCTAAAGAACTGCAGGCCCAATTCCCAATTAAGGTCAGTGTTCAGACCCCATAAGAAAGAGACTGGGCAAAAACAGCCTGCATTGCAGATATCCAAGGCGGAACCACTTTTAAGCAAAAAGAACATTAAGGCTCGTCTCAATTTTGCTAAAAAAACATCCTCATGATTGCCAAGACTTTTGGGAAAATACCTAGTGGACCGGCAAGACAAAAGTTGAACTTTTTGGAAGGTGCGTGTCCCGTTACATCTGGTGTAGAAGTAACACAGCATTTCATCAAAAGAACATCATACCAACAGTAAAATATGGTGGTGGTAGTGTGATGATCTGAGGTTGTTTTGCTGCTTCAGGACCTGGAAGGCTTGCTGTGATAGTTGGAACCATGAATTCTACTGTCTACCCAAAGGAGAATGTCCGGCCATTGTTCGTCAACTCAAGCTGAAGCGATCTTGGGTGCTGCAGCAGGACAATGACCCAAAACACACCAGCAAATCCACTCTGAATGGCTGAAGAAAAACAAAATGAAGACTTTGGAGTGGCCTAGTCAAAGTTGACCTGAATCTTTTTGAGAGTTGTGGCATGACCTTAAAAAGGCGGGTTCATGCTAGAAAACCCTCAAATAAAGCTGAATTACAACAATTTGCAAAGATGAGTGGGCCAAAATTCCTCCAGAGCGCTGTAAAGAATTGTGTGCAAGTTATCGCAAATGCTTGATTGCAGTTATTGCTGCTAAGGGTGGCCCAACCAGTTATTAGGTTCAGGGGGCAATCACTTTTTCACACAAGGCCATGTAGATTTGGAGTTTTTTTTCTCACTAAATAATAAAAACCATCATTTAAAACTGCATTTTGTGTTCAATTATGTTATCTTTGACTAATATTTAATGGTTTTTGATGAGCAGAAACATTTAAGTGTGACAAACATGCAAAAGAATAAGAAATCAGGAAGGGGGCAAATAGTTTTTCACACCACTGTATTAATAGAGAAGTTACCGGTCTACTGGATCTGTGATGGATGGTAGAAGCAGTGTGGGATCACCATCTTTATGCGTGTTGGTTTTCCATTGAAAACAACCATATAGTAATCATACTAGTTGCTGAGCCTTGGTCTTAGAAATGTATTTCAGATGAGTACCATATATATACTCAAGCATAAACCGATCTGAGTATAAATTGAGGTACTTTTTCCTGAAAAACAAGTAAAACTGCTTAACTAGAGTATAAACTGAGGGTTGAAAATGACCACAACTGCAATTGTAGAATTTAGAGGTTCCTCTATACAGAGTTAATTGACCCTAATAACCGCAAAATCAAGGGATCCCCATACAATTTTAGAAGTATCACAGTGCAACAACAGCAGTATCCAGTAGCCCCCTATAGTCCACTGATGGGCAAACTGCGGCTCTCCAGATGTTTGAAAACTACAACTCCCAGCATGCCTATGCTTCTCTCTGTAGTTGAGGAATGCTGGGAGTTGTAGTTTTCAAACATCTGGAGAGCCACAGTTTGAGGATCACCGCCCTATACCTTAGCACTTAAGACGTTTGGAAACTACAATTTCCAGCATGCCTTAGTTGCTGGGAGTTGTAGTTTATAAATGTCTGGAGTGCCAAGGTTCAACATCACTGCCCTATACAGTATAATCAGTTAATTAGCTCCCAAAATAAAAAAAAAATCCAGTTGTATGTTGCACAGAAACATATAATTTCAGAATCCAGACATATTCACACCACACCACTTTCCCCCACCACTACTACACAGGGTTAATAGGCCACCTCTAAACTGCGGACCACATAAAACAGAAGAACACAGTTGCACAGGATTACCATAAATGTTTCTTACCAGCTCTGTCACATGGGTACGGGTCTGTGAAAAGACAGTCAGAAGACAGCCTGTAGGAGATGTGTGTAACTTATTCCCTGGGCCTACTCTCCTGACGCTGGTACTGTCGTGACCTGCGCCTATTCTCTTGTTGCTGCTCTAGTCTCCTTCCATTCACAACCTTGATTGTTTGCCAGTAAAATACTGTAGGACCCGAGTATAAACAGAGGGAAGATTTTCAGGGCCATTTTAAAATTAAAAATGCTTGGTTTATACTCGAGTGTATAAGGTATTTAGAAAACTTTATTTATGTCTACAAGATAAATCCTATTTCTATAGCTATTCTAAAAATTCGATTGGCATCCTCTTACTAGGTCCTTATGTCAAAGCATTTTATATTTTTGCATGTTATTATTATTTCTAAAAGTTAGATCAGATTGTTTATGTAAGTAATAAAGGCATGTCCACCCTTATAACAAAAAACTGGTCAGTTATCGGCTTGCAACCTCAAATGCTATTTTTACCAGTTTATTACATGCATTTATAACCAGATATTTCATCATAAGTTCGTTTTTGTTCTGGAAAAGGTATCTGCCTTCTCCCTCTTCTTTTTATAAGCTTGAGCATGTGCAGAGGGAGGGGACGGCTTACTCTGTAGAATGGAGGCAATAATATTTAAGGTTATTAATACATCTAATAATGTGCTAAATATCAGTTGGGTTTGGGGGCAGGTAACAAACATGTGACATGTTATGGTCTTGCCCTGACCCAGCGCCTGGGTTGATTCAGTTGCTCAGGAGAGAGCTGAGCATGTTTGACCCTTCTAGCAGTCAATCAGTAGAAATTATTGTTACATTACAATTACATATCATAACATTTCAAGTTAAGTGTGCATTCTGGGAACAGCAGTAGCAAGAGGTATAAATTCAACTGACTTTTCAAAATGGAAGAGAATTTGTAGAATAACTAGGTATGCATAATATGAACTAAAAATTTGAAAAATATTATATAGTTCTCTTACCTCCCTCCTTTTTGCGGTGGCACATAACAATTTTTTTAAATACAATGGAGTTGTGTTTTAGGTAGACAGACGAGTGCCCCTACACTGAATTGGGGAAACATACATAAACGGACAGGGCTTAGGTACAAGGTCACCTTAGATAATCAACCTTTTCTTAAAGGGACGTCCTCAACTATAAAGGAAACCCTTGTACATGCATGTAATGATGCTCTGAAACCTTTTTATTAAACTGTATAAAACTCTATTTTAATACAAATATAATGCACTTTGAAACGTTTTTTTTTTTTTAGCTTGTCCCATTGCACAATCAAACTGAAACTTTCAGATATAGCTACATGTTTACAGCTTTCCTACTTTATTACCTCTTCCTCTATACTACATAAAACAAACAGAATAGTTTCTTTAGTTTGAAGCTTTGACCATCCCCACTACTTGATGGTTCCGCTATTTATCTGGCTGCAAAGTTTGTAAGTCTTGCCATATGTACCAGTATGAATGTTCTATGGTGAAACTTAAGTCTTGTTGTCAACAGATTACATTAAAGGGAAACTTTTTGACCCTACTAAAAGCACAATTTATCCTCAGCCCTACTTGCTTAAACCCTTATTATTTATTTTTTCCATCCAATGTTTCCCATCAATGGCTCCACAATCTCTCATCCTCTACTGTGCTTACCCCTCTTTAGTGTCCTCCCACAATGTTACTCAGAAATCCCTATTTGAAAGTTGCTTTGCATTTTTGTACACATATCTTTGTAAAGATGGCGAACTGTGCATGCCTGCACCTTTCAAGGGTAGATGGTGCTGAACAGAAGTTCGTTTCCAGGTCAAGGCAGTGCTTGCAGCATTATAGAGACAATACTAAGGGGTTTCTCAATGACTGATTCTTAAAGAGAAAAAAGGAGTATTTGTTGAAATGGCAGGTAAGGCATCTTTGTACATGATAAAAAAAAATTGCCACAGTTCCCCTTTAGCAAAGTGTGTTCTCTTCCTTTTGTGGAAAATCACCCTCCGTGTTTGTCCTGACAGACACATGGATTGAGTGGTCAAGAAGAATGGGATGTGCTTTAATAATGAAAACCTTTACACCAGGTTTTGAAAATGGGATCTGTTGTCTTGTTTATTTCTTGCAGAGATATCAGTTTTATATCAAGTGTACTGTTTGTAAATTATATATATTTATATTTATAATTAACCTAAACTGTTAGTGAGAATTAATACTGTTAACTGTATCTAGGACATCTTTTGCCTGCTAGAACATCCTAATACAAAAGCCTAAAATGCATTTTCGGCTATCCCTTGTTGCAGTCCATGACTGGAGCCTTGAGGGGAGAATAGCAGAGCAGGAATACAGAACCCATTGTTATTTTGCTTGATTAAAACAATTTGTGAGCACTAGCATGTCAATTATTAACTAAATCAAAAGCCATAATATAGACCAAGGTCTGAAGATTTTCTAGGCATGCTGGGAGTTTAAGCATATGCCTAATAGGACACCAATAAAACAAATCAAGGAATATATTACGGTGACCAAAATAAAATCTTCCCCCCCCCCTCAACACATTGAAGTACTGCATTTGTCCATGCAGGGTGTAATTAGCCTAGCATTAAGTATGTTTCAGTAACTATAGTCAAAACAATCTATGTGGGGTGGGGGGATTATCAGCATTCTGTCATTTAACATGTATGTATATGTATGCAGCATATCATAGAATTTTGCTAGTCTGCCATCCTCTTAGCTTAAATGCATGGTATAATTCCCATGTGGCAGTCAGATGACAGTAAACAGCGCTGATTGTTTCCAAATAGCCTTTCTAAATAATAGAGGATAATGTGAGCTATGGTAGATCTGCAACACTTCCCTCTGACAGAAGACCTTCTCTAAGCTACATTATATTTTATTAAAATTGGTATGGAAAATACATGAAAAGCCTCGATTTAGCGGTGAATATCGTGGCCCCTGTCATTATACTTACTATTCCTGACTTGGTTCTTGGCTGTCTAGCACTGGGTTTTTGGTGCAGGAATGTGAACAGTTTGACCTTGTAGCAGCTACTGAGAATACATGTCTCGGGTTGGGGAAACACATATTTGTCTTGCACTGTCACAATGCTATTTTAATACAAATACATTTGCATCTCTTTAAACATCGGTAGGAAAACACAGAAGCATTGCCAACAAAGGATTAGTAGACCTGTGCACTCTGCTCCAAACAGCCTGTGTATTAACTAATGAAAATATTTTTGAAATCCTATCTCCATTGAAATGTAACCATAATTCCATGTATGCAATAATCAATAAATGTATTGAACTGGTTATTATTAATTGGCAAACATTTGACATTCCATATCGGAATCTGCTTTTTCAAATGTTTAAGCAGGCAATTATTTAGCTTGTTTTTCAAGTTAAGAAAAATCCAGTGTTGTATTGGTGTCCTTCACAAAATGTTTCCAGTTTGTTTCTATGAAAAGAAGAATGTTCCCTAATCATTTGTACCGGTATGCTGTTTTTAACCCATTTCCCCATTTTAATCAGGTGTAAATGAGGATTGACTGTGGAATCAGAACATTCACATAAATGGTGTCTTGCAATCTTAAATAATCTGCACGAGTCACAATATTGGTTACTAGCAATTTATATGTAATTAAATTAATTATATTCCCTCTGGTTAGGCTGTATCTATGTCTAAGGTTTTTAATTAGTTTTACCTTGGCCAAAGGATATATAAGTAGGACCCCCCCCCCCCCCTTACTTAATTCAGAAGATAGGAATACACATGACACATTCCATTGGAACTTGTTTTGGGGTAAGACATTTTCTCTCTACACATGCTTGATTCAGTGGGATTGGCCTTTTATCAGTATGGCGTATATCCAGGCTGGGACCACAATGATAATGGAACGCTTTGGAAATATTTTTCTCTCTCGCTATCCTGTGCAATCTGCACCCATAAATGGTGGTCACATTCATTGTACAATTAGTCTAAAACACATAGCACCCAGTACGGCCGCTCCTAATGGCATCCACTGCAGTGCAGATTACATACCTCTCGACATTCAGATGTTTTTGGCCGATTGTGTGGACTTCATGGCAATGATTTCGACCGGTCAGCCAGGAGGAAGGACTGTCTGTCGCGGCAAAAGCAGCCGCGTCCGACAGTTACCTCGACTGATCGTGCGGTCCATAGAGGACTGCACGATCGGACGAGGTTTTCCACCATCTCCGATCGTCCTTTCGTCCGATTCGGACGAACGATCGGTCGGACATGGCTGCATTCGGGTGCGATAATTACAGTCCGATCGACCGATACACTGAACTATCGGTCGATCGGACTAAAATATCTCATCGTGTGTACCCAGCTTTACTGAGCAACCTGCATTACGATCTCCCCTAACTTTTGCAATAAGGGAAATGGTCACGGCTGTGCAGTAAAACGAGTCTGTGGCTGTATCTATGAGCTGTAAGCTATGCCAATACTGTTCACACCCCCCAAGCTTTTGGACATTGTTGTCTGGGCCTTAGTTGCCCTTTAAATTTTGCTATTAATACATTTTGTTCACTGCTAAACATACAGACCTTTTCATTCCACTTGGCCTCATGATCTGACTATTTCTCACTAATGATCACATGGTAATGACTTGTTATGCCAGATGTTCTCCAGCTGAGATATTCTGGCACAAGGTATGCATGAGGCAGGCTAGTAGGTATGTGTCCATACATATGGTTTGTGTTTTTAATTCTGTTTATAATATTTAACTTTAAGTTCTCTTGGGATTGGAAAAATTAATCGGTTTATGTGGGATAAAAACATTTATGTGAAAGAAGGTAAACTACACATTTTAGATTTGTATAAAGTGAAACCAACATGTTATTTTTAAATGGCCAACAAAGGTGGAAAAATACAAATGTGTCATTGGTTTTAAAGGAAAATAGAAAGAAACCTCATAAAGAGGCACATCACCAAATCTAACACCGCTAGATTTAGATTTCCGCTAAAATAAAAATCACGAGATTTCCGCTAAAATAAAAATCACGGGAACGCGAAAATTCCCGCGATTTCCGACGCGCATGCGATTGCGCGTCCGTTAGCGTTTTGGCAACACACGCGTTCACCATTTTTGGTGCGTTAACGCATGCATTTCCATAACGCAAAATGGCAAAACCGCATAAGAATCGCGCATACAATCGCATGCGATAACGCTCGCAATTTTGTGCGCGATTCCTGTGCCTTGCAGTGTAGCCTCAGCCTTAATGTCTGTTGTGGTTATTTTATGTAGGAAATAAAACATGTAATTAAAAGGGCAAATTGTCTTCCATATTAGCACTCATATGTTACAGTGACTATATTTACTTCCTGCTTCTTTAACCTATAACTTTTTTTTATAAAGCCCGAATCCCTGGCACTCAGCCATTCTGTGGAACTCGTACCTTGAGCACAAAAATTTACAAAAGAAACCATGTGTATTATTTGCCAAGCTCTGACTTCGTTGCTGTGGCTGCAGCATGAACCATTAATATATTAAATGTGTGTATTGGCTTATATATTCAGCCTTCTTTACCAAATATTTTTTTTTTAATCCTACAGAGGATGAAGTTCTTGCTGTTGCAGCAGAAGTACCTGGAATACTTAGAGGACAGCAAGGTCCTGGAGGCCCTTCAAGTCTTGCGCGGCGAACTTACTCCACTGAAATATAATACAGAAAGGATTCATGTCCTCAGTGGGTAAGAAGGGGATTTCCTTTTTGATTTTGTTTTGGCAGTACAAAATCTTCCCCTTTGTGTAACCACATTTTGTCTCTCCATTAATTAAGATGTATGATGCATTGTTTAGAACGAAGGGGAAAAATAAACATGACGTGCTCCGATTACAGGAGACTCTGCAAAACATTGGTATCTTGGAGCACTGTGGTCATAGTAGTGGTCATAGAGCTGAGCATGTGAAAGGCACTGCCTTACCAGACGTTTTTGCTTCTTAGCGAGTACTGATTTGGATCTCTCCGAGATATTCAATCCCCTCCCTGGGTACTTCTAATTATTTGCAGCTGTTTCTGTGCTCAAACAGATGTTAGTATAATAGTAATAGTTGTATAATGGCAGGAGTTGTCTTTCCTAGCAGTTAAATGCCTGAATGTTTGGAACCTCAGTTATAAGATACAGGGCATACCTGCAAATTGGATGCAACTGTTGCTAAGCTGAGCTTAGCCACACATAATGGTACATATATTGTTGTTCAATAAGGCTTGATTGGAGGTTTTCCGACCTCGTAGATCAACAAACAATGCCTGACCAAGCACATATACACATGCTATTATCGTGTGGTATAGCTGTTCGGTTGGCCGCTCGTTCTCACTGGTTGTCTGCAAAATTGTGTGTCTGTACCAGCCTTAAGAACTGGAGGTAGGAGGGGTGTCCTCTTACATCCATAGAAATTATATACTTTAAGGATTTTTTTTTTTTATTTTGTTTTTGGCATATTAGTGTTTTTGTTTACAAAAAAGGGGAAAAAATACCTAAAATGTATGGTAAATGTTAAGTATGTAATGTAGGCACTCGCAATGGCTTTTGGTTTTTATATTTTCTTTATTGTTCCACTAGGTATTTAATGTGTAGTCATGCAGATGATTTACGGGCAAAGGCAGAGTGGGAGGGAAAAGGCAACGCGTCACGTTCCAAACTCCTGGATAAACTTCAGAGTAAGTGTGGGTTGTTTTGTTTTAATGGGACTGTGTGTGAATCCCATAATTTTACACTTTCCAAGCTTATCATTGAAAATGTTTGGCCTAATGTTAATTTAGTAACACGAGATATAATGGCTTAAGACTGCATTTGGCCTGATACAACCTGTTAAAAAGCTAGTTGACTCTTTACTCACTTAGTCCCTTACACATTGAGTTTATTTATGTATCACCATTATAGTCACTGAGGGATTTATAGGGAACTGCAGTGATTTCAGGTGTCCCCTATAAGAAAAGTTTTCTGACCAGCTTTGTCTCTGAAACCAGGTAAAATATCAAGGCAAGTGATGTGAGCTAAGCATGGGGCAGTACCCAGATCAAAATGTTTTCAGCCTCTTCTCATTTAATAAGCTTTTATTTGGTGTTTATAATTTTTTCCCCCTTCTTTGAAGCATACTTGCCACCATCTGTTATGCTGCCCCCACGGCGTCTGCAAACCTTACTACGCCAAGCTGTGGAATTACAAAGAGACCGCTGCCTCTACCACAATACAAAACTTGACAATAACTTGGACTCTGTGTCCCTGCTAATAGATCATGTTTGCAGCAGGTAAGTGAACCTGATGAGCATGGCATTATATGTATTCTTAGATTGCCATATATGTAGTTAACCTATAGATTGGGCCATCCCGAAATGGAACATTAAAGGGAATGTCCACCCCTCTCTCCAAAAATCTATATCTTGTACAATACCCCCCAAAACCTGGGCATCGTTTTATACAAAATCTTTGATTCAGCTCCCAGCCAGAGATATTATACTTACAAGCTCCTCTATCCACCGCCGCTTCCGGTCTCCACACTCCACTACGGCTGCTGAGTTATTTTTGAGTTCCCTAGCAGCAGCAGTGGAGACTGTTGCAGGAATGGCAGTCAGTGGTTGGCTATGACGTCACTGTCACGGCCGACATTGACTGCCTTACCCGGAAGTGCAGCGACGCGGGAGATGAATTAAAAGATTTTGTATAAAACGATGTCCAGGTTTTGGGATGTATTGTACAAGATATAGATTTTTGTAGAGAGGGGTGGACATGGAGGGGCTAGTGCAATAAAAGGTGCAAACGTTTGCCCTTGCTATTAATCTGCAGTAACCAATCGGATGTTAACTAACTGAAGAGACCCAATAAAAACCCAACATCTGATTGGTTTCTGCAAATGATGGCACAGGCAAACTTGTGCCCCTCTTATTGTATCAGCTGTTTGAGTGTCATAAGCTGTGTACAAATAGCAAAACAGGGCCCTATGCACTCTTTTTATCCAACCTGTGGGTGCTTACTCCTCTAATGTCCAACCTCGATGGATAATAGTCCAATCTTAGAGAAGAAAAGGTTGAGGGTCGCACTCCAAAATCAATACTTTATTAAGTGACCAACTTAATAAAGGGGGTAAGGTGCCTCCATCACCTGAGGAAGGGTGCACCTACCCCCCCCCCCCCCCGAAACATTGTGTTTTTTGATGTTGGTCACTTAATAAAGTATTGATTTTGGAGTGCAACCCTCAACCTTTTCTTCTCTAAGATTGTCATAAGCTGTGTACACACCAGTTGACACCTAAAGCTGCTGATGAACAACCGATCTTTTGATTTAAGTGAGAAACACTTCTGGTGTGTTTTAGATTGTGCTATAATTGAGGATTACTTAAAGTGGCATTTTTCTTTTTCCCCTTTAGGAAACAGTTTCCATGTTTCACACAGCAGGTCCTTACAGATCATTGCAACGAAGTTTGGTTCTGTAAGTTCTCAAATGATGGCACGAAACTAGCAACAGGATCAAAAGATACAACTGTTATAATATGGCAGGTTGATCCAGTAAGTATGGCTGCAAATCTTTGCTTTTAGGATCATTTCTCTTTTTGTACTGTTTGGCTGTTTCATTATAAAGGCACTGTGGTTCTTTTAGAACTCTTCATTGTGTTTTAGGTTTGACAAGGACTGTGTTGTAATGGGTTTGTGTACATTTGTCTTTCTGCCTTGGTGTTGTGATCAAATTTGCACATACTGTGTTTCATAGAGGAAAGGTTATTTCTGATACACCTATGATAGTTAAACTGTTTTGTAGCCCTATTCAATGCAAATTTTTCCCCTAACTACACTTTCAGTACTTACAAATAATTACCTCAAAGGTAGACTGGATTTGCCAAATGTTGAGAACTAAATTGTAGACCTCTGACAACCTTTGTATTTGTAGTGCCTTATGTAATATTAAATTAATATTATTCTCCTCTTCCCATTAGTATTAGATAAACCGTTAAGTCCACACACCTGGGTACTTTCTCAATCAGCTGTTTAACTTACCTTAAGCCTCCCTTACTGCTGTTGTCCGCTCCTTCCAGTTTTTTCTGCGACATGACAGCCTCTGCACTTCTTCCGATTTGACACATCTAAGACTAAAGAAAGAAGACGCAATGGGTCTGGAGCAGCAAAGGAGACTTTACGTAAGATAAACATCTGACTTAAAAAATACCCAGGCGTTAGGATGTAGCGGTTTAGGTCCTAACCCTAGGGGTTTCTAATGGGAAGGAGAAGAGGAGTGAGGGGGAGGTATGTATAATTCTCCTTTAATGTACATTTAGGCCTCGTCTGTGCTTTGTCTAGACTTGAGTAGACAACCAAATGAAGTACTGTATTTACCCCCTCCCACTGACCTTTATCTCTGGAGTTGTTTTGCAGTGATCAATGGGTGAAGCTTTGCATTCGTTTGTCAAAACATCCTGCTTCAAACTGATAACCGTAATAATAAAATGGACAACAGTGATCCCCCTTGCTCTTTTTCTTTCACCCATTAAAAGTAGCCAGGGTAACCAAATCAGCTAAGTCCTCACCCCTGGGTACTTTACCAATCAGCTGAAATACTTACATGAGGTTTCCCTCACTGCCCGGTCATCTTCTATCTCTGCTGTATACCATGTAGCCAATGGGAGGACATGCTCTGCAAAAAAGCATGTCTTCCCCTTGGCCAAAGTACCCGGGGGTGAGGACTTAGCACTTTAGGTCACTAAAACGGATAAAGTTGTGACAGCCATTGTTCTCCTGTGCCGCGTGAGGTCTCCCATTTGCTCCCCATCCCAAAGTACTGTGCAAGCTGCTCGGTTACCACCATGCAGCCTGTCTATATGAGAATAGGTAAAAATAAATCCTGTTTGTAGTGATCAATGAGGACATAAAATACTGTATTTTTGGCATCAACTAATACTACAGCCCATTATGTGATCCAGTGTTCTCCCTAGGGTCTTTTAGCCGGGCGGCCCACCCGGCTACTTTTTCATGCCACCCGGCTGGAAAAAGTTTCTTGTGAGAACACTTGTGATTAAATAAAGAATTTAGATGTAGGTTTAATAGGTGCCAATATGTCAGTAAAAACTCCCTCAAAACTGTCCGGTCAAGACCCCTTTTTAACAGCGAGATTATTTTAGCACTTGTTTTTGCAATATCCCCAAGGTCCCAAAAAGGTGGAACAGCAAACCTGCATCGCAATCTGTATACTTAATATGACTTAATGTAATATTTGCTTGTGCTGCCATGTTACATCTGTGTTACCTTCGGAAGTTTTAAAACTGCAACTCCCTACATTCTGCAACCAAGGAATGCAGGGAGTTTTTAGTTTTCAAACATCTATGTCAATATAGTTTCAATGTATTATTACTGCATGAGTTTTAAGGGCATGTCAAACCTTAAAAGTATTAGAAAATAATAATAATTAACTAGTAAAAATAGAGCACATTTAATTTTCCCCACCACCAAATTTCCCCGTCCTGTCCCACCCGGCTACGTTTTCAAGCCACCCGGCTGGAAAAAAATTCTGGGGAGAACACTGTGATCCTATATCCCAGTTGGTTTTACAATGGTCTCTGCCACTTGGGATGTTTTTCCAATTCAAGAGGATAAGCAGCTGCACCCAGAACTGTGTTAGGTTTCTGCACTAGCATTTTATTAAGTGGGGAATTTTGAACATAATTTTCTTTTTAGAGTTTTGTTCTCCTTTCAGTAATACTTCTATGGTAGGTGGTAAACAGATCTATAGGTTCTTGGACAAGGTTGTTATTAGGTTAATTGCTGCATACTGAATGATAGCAAAATAGAAGTCGTAACACGTTAAGAATGGTAATTGCCCATAAGTAAAAAAAAAAAAAGTTACACCCAGCTTTCTTTCTTTCTATCCTGGTAAACTGGCTCAACCAGTTGTGTGTTCCTTAGCATTTATCCAATATATACATATTTCTAAATACCCCCCCCAAGTGATAAACCAATAAAGGTATTTCTGAGTCTAGATTATCCTCTGTCCTAAAATATTCTAATGGCTTACCATGATTAAGATTGTATTAAATGAATCCCGTGTTTATTTAGATCTGGCTTCTTAAACCCATGTTTTTGCTCTCTGCTAATTACATGAACAGTACTGACATAAGGATCTTTAACCTGTTTTTCAGTGTTGCTTAAACACTCCTATATTCTACCATATTTGCTAGTGTAACATTTGCACCTGTGATTACGTGTTAATCGGCACAAAATGAGTTTGGCGGGAAATTATACGATATAATTATGAACATATTACCGGGTCCTTGCCATGCCCCTCTCTGACATTATTAGGTGTGTGCGCTAGCTACTTTTCTGTAACTTAACTTTCATTTATTTTCTGTATTTTAAAGGGAATCTAGAGGCCTCAAAAAACAGCTGTTGATTGTAAAGGACGCCATAGATTTACATATATTGTCACCTGAAATGGGGTTTGGGGGCAACTACCGGTGAGTGTATGATATGGAAAGACCAATAGGTCTTTCCATAGAAATTAGTCGATTTTGTGATTGGGCAGGTTTGCAAACTTTAATTGTAACCTGTCCAAACCTCAGTGTGTGGGCTGGATCAGACAGCGAGGGTTGCAACACTCCAGAGGATATTCTGGATGAAATAAATCCATTCTATGAACATGGTCATACAGACAGGAAAGAATCCTGAGGGAATTTCATAAATGTTTGCCTTTGTATGTTTACTGAGAAAACGGTCCATTGCACCCTTTGCGTCTGATGCCGGTTCAGTCCTTTATACCTGTCTTACTAAGGACACATATAATGCTATACCTGTCTTACTAAGGACACATATAATGCTTTTTGCGTGTACGAGGCATTCTAACCGATTCTTTGCGGATGCAATAGAATAATTTGCATGTGTGAGGGCTGGTATATATGGGTTATTTCATCACAATCGACTGTTGTATCGGCTATAATTTCTTATTTGTGTATTTTTTGGGAGCATGTCACGGTCGATCCATCAAATTGCTTTATTAATCGATAGGTCTGTAGGGTGGCATAACTAGGAATCACTGAGTCGCCCAGCAAAATTATGATTGGCCCCTATCATCCACAGTGGTTTTCTGGGAGGAGGCTATATATGTCATAGGAAAAACCAGAAGATGGGGTTCCCTTGTCTCCTGGGCCCTCCACTGGTAGTTATGTCCCTGATCGCATCCTGGTCAACCCATGTGTACCAAGTCCAAAGTGGCAAAAGATGCACATGTTTACTGCAAGGTAATCTGTTAGAATATGCCAGGAAATGCTCTGTGTATGGCCAGCCTTAGTTTTTAGACATTTGTCTTTATGCCCATGCGCTCTGCTCGGTTGGTTTGCTATGTGCCATAGTATACAATTTTTCACATGAGTTTAGAGGTATATGCCAGAGACAAAGTACTCTGCACACAAGGGCTTAGCTAAATGTTTGCACTAAGATATTGTTTTAGCTTAGGTTTATTACCCTTAAGCAAGTTTTTCCCTCACACTGGAAAGAATTTAACTTTTGGTTTACCACATCCAATTAGTCTTAATACTGTTTGCAAGGTTGGTATTTGGTTTCTCATGACTGGCACTAATTATGTAAAGATTTTCTGTTTATAAGTAACTTCCCTTACATTTTTGAGGGTGGACACATAATGTGTGCAGAGAACCTTCTTCTGTTTAAATTGATAATGTTCAAACGAGTGCGGTACATCCACTTTAATTGGTGTTGTGCCATTGCATGGCTGTGTTTCCAAATGAGAGGGGTTTTATTTTACTACTGCAATTATCTATTTATCTATTGTATAAATTAAAATATATGCATGCTAGATTCACGAGCGTTTTTGGTCAGGTATTGGTTTCTTGGCGTTAACCAGACCATTTTTTAAGCAGTCCCCATTGACGATAAGCTAGATGTTAGTGTATTTCTTCTAAAATCTAGATACACTCAACAATACTGTTGTGGGGAAAGTAACCTTTGGTAACCATTCGTACTTTATCTCAACAGAATTAATTATGAATTAATAGTGTTAAATGTTTGGTATAGATTGTGCCAGTGGATCTAAAACTTTTGGACTTTTGGAAGTGCATTTTTCTTTGGCACACCTATGCAATACATCTATTACAATTTATAGATAAAAATTAAAATTAGGCTGGTTTTGCCCACTAAACAGTAATCACTGCCCTAATGTTCAGCCACGCCTGGTAAAAGGTTTCTGCTTGTGCTGTTGTACACACAGGGTGGCCTTCATCTGGAACACCAGTCAGTCATTGGCCATGGTGGAGGGGGGGGGGGGCGAGGTGACAGGACACTGAATTTTATGGTGGAGATTCTGGCTAACAATTTTTTTTTTTTTTTTATGGTTAGGATTTATCAATTATACATAGAAGGTTGGCAGATTTTCAGATATGCCCCTTTAATATGGGTGGGTCTACTGGGTCAGAAAGTTACCAATAAAAACAGAGAAACCAAAGACGTAAATGAACCTTTATTATGCCATTTAAGACCCCCACTTGAAGCACCACAATAGATGCAATTAACCGGAAAAATGTACTGAACCTTCATAGGCATTGCCTGCTTACAGAATACAAGTGTGTTACTCTTATGCTGCAATAACAGTGGGTGATACCCCCTTCAGGTAGACTACTGTTTGTTAAAGCAGTACCACCACTACCGTGACCAATCATGTGGGCTTTTTTAAGTCCATTCAATGAGACAAAAAATTTTAATGCGTCATCTGACATTGCGTGAAAAGTTTGGGCATAGGTGATTTTGGTTGATATTTCGCACGATCGACCATTTCAGTGGTTGATCAAATTCAAATATTATCCTGTGTGTAAACAGCCCCAATCTGATCTTCCTTACTGTGTAGTTCCCAGTGTTAAGTTTACATGTCTGTAAATGTCTGTAAAGTAGTGGCACAGAAACACGCACAAGGAGAGAAGGTCTGTATAGTGAGCTACTTGATTTCCTTTTATGGGGATCTGTCCACTCTAGTGAAAGATTTTAGTGCTGTGTTTTATGTAAACAAAAACGCTTACAAAGGCGAGTGATATTGAAATTTTGGTTTTAGCCATAAGATTTAATTTGCATCTCTTTTCCATGTGTACTGTGATGCTTTCATGGGAATACAATCCAGACTTGTGTTCACTTCTGACCAGTGTAACCTAGCTACCTCGATTTATAAGAATCTGCCTATAGACTATAGAGCTTAGCACAGTGTCTAGCAATTAGGTAATCTAGTAATCTACAGTGAGGGGAGCTGTGATTGGGTAAAACAATACAGTCCAAGCAACACCACACACCGCTGTTGGCTTTTAGCCAGACAGATCAGTAGGTGCAGTCCCCCTGCCCTCCACTCCTAGGGCCAGATAATTCTTATAGCAAAAGAAAGTATTGGGGAGCACACTACAATGGTGATTCCAATGTTTTTATTGTGAAAACAACAACGTTTCGGGATGCCCTGTCTGTTCCTCAGGTAGGGCATCCTGAAACGTTGTTGTTTTCACAATAAAAACTTTTTAGATTCACCATTGTAGTGTGCTCTCCTATACTTTCTTTTGCTAAAAGATTGGGTAAAACAACCTGGAATTCTTCTGCTTATACGTGATTGTCTATCATGCATAGTTACTTTTACAATGATTACTTTAACGTGGGCCAGTCATTACAGTGATCACCTAATAGCTTTTATTGAATGTTGTCTGCCTTTGAGTGGTTCTGGTCTACGAATTTCTATGCTACATGATAAGAGGTTAGAGACTCTCCTTCAGAGTTTAATCTCTCTAAATTGTGCTGTGAATGTTTTTTTTTTTCTCTCCCCCCTTAATTAATTTTTAAGAGGAACTATATAGTAACAAATGTATATGTACCTTCTTTCCTTTTATAAAATCCATAAAATTAAATTAAAATGTTTAAGGAAAACTAAAGCTAAAATTTAAATGAATGTTATACTCTCACCTCTGAAATAAAGCAGCATTGTGGAGAAATCATGTAATTCTAGATGTTAAAGGCATTTCCTGATTTTGCAGCCCTCCTTCTGTTAGTCAGGAAATGAAGAGAACTTGATATTTTACTGAGTATGTGCATATCTGGGTCCATTACCCACAACACGGTTGATTTCTAATATAAGAGAAATACACCTATCTGCATGAAAGCGATTGTAGCAGGTTCATTTGTATTTTACCTTTAGTTCTCCTTTGAGAGAGGATGTAAGAAATGTGGCATAATGAGTATGAGTATATTTTTGATCATTTATTTACTTTCTATTTTGTTTTCCTTCAGGACACACACCAGCTAAAATTACTAAAGACATTAGAGGGTCATGCCTATGGGGTTTCCTACCTCGCATGGAGTCCTGATGATAACTATTTGGTGGCTTGTGGTCCAGATGACTGCTCTGAATTGTGGTTGTGGAATGTGCAAGTATGTAGTAGTTAAGGCCTGGTATCTCCCCCCCCAAAAGATCTACATATTGATATACAATTGGTAAAGTGGCTGCACCAATATTTTAGGCAAACCAATATTGTGGTCGCGCGTGATTTACCGCCCAATCTCTTGGGCCAACAGAAAATAATCAGTCCTGGCAGTCAATCAGGTGAAATATTAGATATGTTCCAGCCATAATCATGTACCATTGTCATTTCATTTAAACATCTGATTCTACGGACTAAAATGCACATCTGTTAACAAAAAAAAAAAATCAGTTCTTGTTTTTCCTTTTTCCCCCCCAAGGTTCTATCCTTTGAGTTATGGTTGCTGACCGAGCACTTTGCTTTGTGTCAATTAATTGAGTGCGTCTAGTGTTAAGTAGGGAAAGAAATTCCAAATCACTCTGTCGTCTTATTTTCTCTGTTTTTAAAGTCCCACATCATTTTTAGAACACAATGTTTAATTCATGTAAAGATCTAAATGGCATTAAGAGTTGTAGGGATTATTTTATTTTTCAAGCTTTTCTAACAAAGCAATCTCGGGGAAAAGTCTGTGGTCTCATGGTGTCTTTGTATTTTTAGACTGGTGAATTGAGGACGAAAATGAGCCAGTCTCATGAAGACAGTCTGACTAGTGTGGCTTGGAATCCGGACGGTAAACGCTTTGTAACAGGAGGGCAGAGAGGACAGTTCTACCAGTGTGTAAGTTGTTTTGTGGAAATTCTTACTAAGAGAATTAAGAAAGGTTTGCAACAATGTTTTAATGTCTGCATATGTTATATTTACAATTTGGTTTATAGATGACAGTCTTCCCAGTTCTCTGCTTCTCTTAAGCTCAACGAGCTTTGTAAAAGCTTGTGCAGCCACGGAGGAGGTGTGCGGTATGCAATCACAAGTTATTGGCTGTGACTGACTGCTGCAACCAGAGACAAAGACCTCTGCAGAGATTGGAGGGGTTGAGAGCTACAGAGACTGCAGAGAGAGGGTTCTGCTGATAAACTACAATTCCTGTAGCATTTATAGATAATTGTACAACAAAATGAAAAATGTTAAAAGAAAAGACTGAATGCTTCCCGTTTTCTTGTTTTTATTCAGGATTTAGATGGCAACCTGCTTGACTCCTGGGAAGGTGTTAGAGTGCAGTGTCTGTGGTGTTTAAGTGATGGAAAGACTGTCCTTGCCTCTGACACTCACCAGCGAATTCGGGGTTATAACTTTGAAGACCTCACAGATAGAAATATGTGAGTAGCTTAAAGCACATAATTTAACATTTTGATTAGTAAATAAATGCAATATATCGGAGTCATTCTCAACTGGTCAAGTGCATGATGTTTGCCATTTCAGAAAGTGGGCTTAGATATATTTGAATGAACTTCTGTAATATACCGTATATACTCAAGTATAAACAGATTTTCAGGCTAAAAAATTGACTCGGTTTATACTCGCGTCAAAGACTTACCTACTCCGGCGGCAGCACACTCCGCATCCTCTGCTGACTGACGTCACTATTCAGTGCCGGCCACACCAGCCAGCAGAGGAATGTGGAGCACACGGCCACCGGAGCAGAGAAGAGGATCCAGAGCAGGGGAACCGGACCAGGTAGGAGAAGGCAACTTTGGGGAGTGGGGGGGAAGTACACTAATTCCTGCAGTGACAATTCCTTGCTACTGCAGATGTTTGGAAACTACAACTCCCAGCAACTAAAGCATGCTGGGAGTTGTAGTTTCCAAACATCTGGAGTGGCAAGGAATGAGGCTTTAGTTGCCTTTTAAATGCACAGAAGAATTCTCATACAGTAATAGCCAAATACAGTATGGCTATTACTGTATTGGAATTCTGCTGTCCATTTGAAGGACAACTAAAGCCTCAAAACAATACAGAATCAGAAGGCAGTTGTGGTGCTATTTTCTACCCTCGGTTTATACTTGAGTCAATCACTTACCCTTTTTAAAGGTAAAAGTAGGTGCCTCGGTTTATACTCTAGTATATACGGTAATACTAGTAATGCTGGCCATACACTTGTTAGATATTTGATTTAATGGTCAATTATTATAGGTTTTAGCAACTGACATTTCCGTGACGTTCCCATCCTGACCTATTAACGTGGTGAATGTTGACCAAAAAATTGCCACAGGTGGTTGTCTAAACATTAGGATGCAAGCTTTGTAGTTTATGGCCAGCTTAAAAGGATTGTCCACCCTTAAAATTAATAAATGGTGACCTTTATCTGCCTGCAACCCTGACTGCTATGTTTGCCAGTTTTTTACGTGCATTTATTTTCCATTCTGTAACAGGTATCTGCTGCCTCCCTCTGCTCAAACAGCTGTTTACAAGCTTAAGCATGTGCATAGAAGGCAGCAGGGAAAGCGGCAGTCTATCATTGGCTGTGATGTCGGCAGTCACAGACTTGATTGACTGCATGGAGGGAGGAGACAGCTTACTCTGCCAAAATGGGGGCAATAATTATATTTAAATATCTGATTAGTAATGCATCTAATATTGTTCTAAATATATCCGTTGGGAGGCAGGTAACGTTCTGTTTTAAGGGTGGATATGCCCTTATGGGTAATTAAGATTGAAGTGCAAACTGTACCTTTTGCAGACAAAGCTTGCAGTTGGTGGGAACATTACGCTATACCTTTTCTGCACTGCACACTTTAAGCAAGTATGTGAACTGCTGCCTAGTATACTGGATGATGTGTTTTTCTCAAAGTCGTCATGGTTCTATGGTTGGTGTAACTCTGTGTAAGAAGGTTTCTTTTCCATTCAATATTTGACCATTTGCTAGGGGACTAAAAGGGTTGTTAATTGTCCATTCTATCTGATCATATAAAATACACAGTCCATATTAACATTCCTCCACGGTAATGCAGCTTGTGGCAGAATTAGACTCCAACACTGTTCTGTTCCACTTACATTTAATGCAATGGCAGATTGATGGTACAGTCTCTACATTTAGAATAATCTGGAATTCACAGGGTTGAATTTATTGCTTTAATGCATTTGCTGCTGCCTTATTCAGTTTGTTTGTTTTTGTATTTCAGAGTCCAAGAAGATCATCCTATTATGTCATTCACAATATCAAAAAATGGAAGATTAGCTTTGTTAAATGTAGCAACTCAGGTGAGGTTGTGTTGTAAAGAACGGTGGTGTAAAAACTGACCACAACTTACCAAAATATAAATGGCAATTCCTCAATTACGAATACTGCATTTAAGAGAAACTTATTAGAATAGCTTTACAGCAGTTGTCAGGTAGTCACATAGTTGGCTAAAATAGACCAACCCCATTGGATCTGAAGGGATTTGCTTATTAACTGCTGCATGTATTACATGAAAAGTCCCGATCCCAGGGGCAAAGAACAACAGAAATGACTAATCCTGCCACCAGACTATAACAGCCTTGCCCTGTGTGCAAAACTGAACAGAGTATAGGGAGGTAGATGGTTAAAATGCATTTGTGAATCCTCTTGCGTGTATGGACACCTTATCCACCATTCAACTTTACCCTCTGAGGTTTGATACATTTCAATCTCTGTCATAATGCATGTATAGGTGTATGGACACCTTAAACCATAAAAGTGGAGTGCTTTTGCTATAATTTGTAATAATTTCCCCTCTTTCCTTATTTTTATTAGGGTGTTCATTTATGGGACTTGCAAGATAGAGTTTTAGTGAGAAAATACCAAGGCGTGACGCAGGGCTTCTACACTATCCACTCCTGCTTCGGAGGTCATAACGAAGATTTCATTGCTAGCGGCAGTGAAGGTAAAGACTGAACACACACACACCCCCACCCATTTTAACTGTGATATTGATAGGATTGATGATTCTCTATTTGATGTAGCTTTCTCAGCATGGGAGTTATCCACTGTAGACCTAAGTTAACATTGTGTTTTGAGACTGTAGCTGGGTATATACCCCCAAACATTTGCGGTAGTTAAAGTATTTGCAGCTGGATATGTGAAAAGGCTAAAATCTAGTCGACAGAGTCTATTAAGCTTCTATAGATATGTATTTTCTTTAGGAGAACCTTTTAGTAAAAGTGTCTATTGTTGTACAATACAGTCTAAATCAGCGTCCGGCGTTACACACACAGATGGAATGCTTACCAGTGCACTCCTTACCCTCAATAAATCCATAGAGAACTAATGCTGTCCATACACTTTATAGACATTTGGTAGATTTGGTGTTAGATATTTAAATTTATCAAATGTCCCTGTGATTTTACCTCCCATCGTTCCTGTCCTGGCCCATTCATTTTGTATGACGACTGCAAAATGATTGTAGGAACATGGGGATGTAAGTTGCGTAGTGTATGACTAGCATTATGCCTGTTTGTAAAGCTGGCTGTGATCAATCCTTCATTTTACCTGGGCCTGTTTGGTAATATATCTATAAATTTCTGCCACCATTTTCTTAGTATGAACTGTATGTCAGTGTTTTTTGAATTACCGTGAAGACTTTCAAAAATCCTTACTTAACATTTTTTTTATGCTTTCTCTCCCCCCCCCCCCCAGACCATAAAGTATACGTTTGGCACAAACGAAGTGAATTGCCCATTGCAGAGCTTACAGGACACACACGCACAGTAAACTGTGTGAGTTGGAACCCACAGATTCCCTCTCTGATGGCCAGTGCTTCTGATGATGGTACTGTTAGAATATGGGGGCCAGCACCTTACGTAGACAACCAGGAGTTTGAAGGTAATGGTGCAGATTCTCTTTTTCTGTCCCTGTCCGAATGTTTAGCACCTTCTTGCAAAGAATTTGAAATGAAAACATTCATGCAGTTTTGCCTAGAAGAAGCCTTGAAATATCTTGGAGTTTGTCTAATGTTTTGAGTATTAGTAGCAGAAACCAGACAATGAAATCTGAAATGTCACAAATGTCTGTTAAAGCAACCGTTAAATGACCCCCATTTCCACCAATGAAATAGCAGCTTGGTGGAGACACCTGCCAATTTCATTGGTTGAAGATTTGACCCCCGACATCTTCCACCAAGGGCAGGTGTCCACAATAAGCATGTTTAATTCAGACTTACTGGTCAATAAGTTTGTAATAAATGTTTGTGTTGCTTTAGTCTGCACACACTGGATTTTTTTTGCTGATTTTCATTTGTATATTTTTTATTTCTCTCCCCCAAAATGCCATTGCACATCTGTTCTAGAGGAATGCAACAGCATGGATAGTTGATGGTGAATGCATCGGAAGACGACTTCTCTAAATTAAAATTAGTCGTATTTTTAAATGGCTTGGGATTGGTGCAAAACAAATGAGATTAATTCGCTGGAAAGACTTTTGTAATGAAGACCAGAAGAGAGGAAAAAAAAAACCCGAAACAGAAGATTTCTGTTGGCTGCTCCGGGCTGAATATTTACCACCCTGCTTCATAGTACCCAGCTCTGATGAAGCACGTCGTTAGAA
Organism: Hymenochirus boettgeri; assembly: GCA_019447015.1. Lineage (NCBI taxonomy): Eukaryota > Metazoa > Chordata > Amphibia > Anura > Pipidae > Hymenochirus > Hymenochirus boettgeri. The sequence continues at coordinate 35,423,110 of CM033473.1, forward strand.
TTTTGTTGGACACCGTGTATCTCCCCATCGGTTGTGAAGAACTGTGCTATATTCAGGCTATCCATTGAACTCCGTATATTTCCCCCTTCTGCCTTTTTGTGTGGCAGGCTATCATTCTCGTTGCTTTTCTGTGTTATGAAGTTTAAAAATGCTTGTTTGGAAAAAAAAAATTATTTAACAGTTTAGAAGGCTTGATAGAGTGCTTTAGTCTGAGTATACATTTAATAGGAAAGTACATCCTACTCTTCGTTTTACAAAAATCTATCCGCCTTATTTAGCTTGAGATCTTTCCAGCTTGGTTCATGGATAGTAGCCTTAACTTTTATTTTATGTGCCCCCCCCCACCCCCCCCCCCCCCCAGCAGAGGATGGCAAAAACAAAAACACAAGGTCAAATGAAACATCACATTAAACATTACAAAGAGTTTTGTACTTTGCAAAAGAAAAAAAAAAAAGACTAAAAAGAACATAAGCGTGTTATCCCCCTGTTATGGGCTATCAGCACAATTTTTTTTTAAAAAATAAATTAAGTATTTATAGGACTATATCGACTTACTTTGTATAAGTTTCAAATTTAAAACCAGCTATCTATTTGCTTGGGTAGTCACACCAAGAGGCCATTGTTTGTTTTCTAAACAGCCCTTATTGCACAGGCAAGTCATACAGAGAGGTAAAGGGCGTAAGGGGTTATTTTTCCTTTTATATTGTATAGTAATAGTAAAACCAGAATTTGCATAGCTGCTGTTATTAAGGTCTCTGGCACACCGAGTGAGGCACAAACTTATTGCATGGTAAGCTGTTCTGGTGGTGGGCAGCGGATCTGCCCGCTGACCTGTACGGTTCCCAATCTGCTTGTTGTCTGAGCAATCACTGGAGGGACTGGGCGAGCTCTTTTTCAGCCTTTCCCAAGTTGAAAATCTGACCTTGCAAGTGTGATCAGAACAGGGAACAGGATCGCTTTGCTTTGATCTTTAGTTGATTACATTATCCAGATACATTATTATTTTTTAAACAATATTTATGGGTTTTTTTTTCTTTTTTTGTCTCCCTTCCATATTCACCTCATTTACCATACAGTATCAATTTGCACAATTTACTTGTACTAATCTGTAGAAGGTCAGGTTCTTATTTCTGTTTGTGTCCTTAACTACTGCCATAATTCAGATCTTCAGATAGATCTGTAGCTAGAATCCAAGTGGTAAATGCCAGCATTAAAGAGGTTTTTTTTTTTTTTTTTGTATTGTTGTTTTTTCTCTCCCTATTTTTTTTTTTGTTTGTTTAAAGTGAATATTTATGCAACTTTGTATCATCTATAGTTCCCTGTCCCCAAAGCTTTGATAAAACTGCAATTCCTATCATACATTTGGTAGGCTTTTTGTAGGAACTGTAGAGAAGGATTCTATGAGAATCTGTCGTTATTTCAGATAATTCTTATGCACAGCGGATTGTCATTCCAAGCATTCAGTGGCCCCAGTACATAAACTATTTTATAAGCAATGTCCTTTTATCAAGCCACTAAAATGTTTTCTTTTTGCATACTATTGTGGCCTATAGTAAAGTGTGCCACGCTTTATGTTGCAGTAAGATACATCCATATGTAACTTATCCCACTATTTTGTGTTCACTGACCACCAGCCAAAAAGGAGATATAAGCCCCCCAAAAAAAACATTTTTTAGCATAACCATTATTATAATTAACAATCTTTTGTGTATAGAACGTGTGCACAATTCATTCTGTGAGGAATATCCTTACTTGGGCGTTAAATTGATAAACGAGTTCTTAAAGGGACAGAATTGTGAAATAATATGATCCTTTACAGCTATTAAAGAGGGAAAATTTACTTTTTTTTTTTTTGTTCCCAATTATTTTTTTGCTGCCAGAGACATGAGCAGCATCCTAAGTTTAAAAATCCGAACTGCTTGTTTTAAAATATGACCATTTTACTGCAAAGCAAGCAATAAGACAGCCCTGCTCATGTTTTACTGAACATATTCTAAATTCCGTAATTTTCTGTGGACATTGCACACTTTTCTCTCCTAGAGCTATATAGAAAGAGACACGCATCAATTAAATTCTACAAATAAATCTGGTAAAGTTTACCTTTATATAACCTGCCCCATAACTTACTAATGTTTTCTGTACCACTTCATTTAAACAAAAGTTATTCCAAATGGATCACTGCCTCATTTCCATTTGTTTAATTAATAGGTAAACATTTTCTGAGGATGAAACAAGTTTAAATCACCTCCAGCAAGGTAGCAATGTAGATTTATTCCTTATCAACATTTGTAGGCTTAGTTTATTGAATTCAGTGTGAAATCTATGCAATACCCATGGCAGCTTGAGTACCACTCTGTACGTCATTAACATGAGACTATTCCTGAAAGTCTCACAATCAGGAGAGTAATTTAAATGCTGCTAGGAGGAGTGTCTCTTGATTTGTTATACGTGGTTCGGTCTCTGCTTTTAACATTGGGCTTGCAGAGTTTCTAGGAATGCTGGGAAGTTAATCTTCACATCGATATCAAATCTACAGGTAGTAGATGGCTAAACTAGCAGGAAAATTAAGTACAATATCGCCTTAAATACTGAAATGTATGTGGACACTTTATAGAACTGTAACCATGAGCCTTTCACATTGTCAGGCAATTTCCCCCTCCCTTACACTGGGTGTACAAGATTTAAGGGGCGAGTTGTGGCTGCAACAGTGTTTCCATAAGTCTGCATAAAATGTGTGCTTTTTGGGGGGGGGGGGGGTGTTTAAAAATCCGTGACATAATAGACAGTCTGTTCATGTCAAGATGTTACTTCATTTCATTAAAAACCTAGATTCAATGATGGTCTTGTCTAGATAACAAAATTGTTTTAAGTTTGTTTGACAACCTGCAGTGCAGAGAATGTGCTAATCTACTAGTGATGGTGTTTGCTAGTTCCCCTTCCTTCTACATCATTTATTTGCTGTCTGCATAAATGGAGGGGAGATTAAATATTTAAAATACTTAAATACTTGTAGGGGTGATATTACCAGAGTAGAATTTAAATTGGGGATGTCAAACTTACTGCCCTCCAAAAGTTTAAAAACTACTACTCCCACCAATACTGCAGCCAGGGAATGCTGATAGTTGTAGTTTTTATACATTTGGAAGGCCATAAGTTTGACATTCCTGGATTAAAGCCATGTATTTATCGCCTTTCCAAGTCATTCCTGACTAAATGTATACCCTTTTTTTAAAATAAGTGAAATCTTAAACTACAATTTCTTCAGTCATTGGGTATAGAATACAGAGCATGTCCAAGCCACTGGCTTAGGAAGTAGGAGGGGTTAGAATTCACACATTCACATTTCAGTTTAAAACAATAATTTGCCTTTCCTTATAAAATCTGTTTCTGGTCTGTAGGTCATAATAAAATGTGTTTTAGCCCAATTTTCTTTTTAAAAGCTGTGTATTGCTCGACTGCCAGCATGTTTAATTTTGATTTGCTGTACAAGAAACCTAGGAGGTGGGATAGCCAACAGATGGCTTTTTTTTTTTTCTTTCCCTTTATAGACTAAAGCATTAATGAAACTTTTGAGCTTGAGTAGCCAATACATTATAATGGAGGCCATATGTGCGCCAATATGATTGTGGAATCATACATACAATCGTTATTGGTCTGCTAAAAACTTGTCCGGTAGGGAGAAAAATCAGACAATTGGCCATACACAGTCCTACAACTATAGGATATTGGAATATTCGTTCGGGATTGGTGCGTGTATGGCCTCCATAAGACTCTGTTCTGTTTGGCAGTTGAGAGTCTTTTCTAATATATTTTAAGAGGTTTACAAGGGGAAAACAAACTGCACGGGCCCTATTCTAAAAGTTAGATATCTTGCCCTTGTTAAACCTATTTGTTACACTGTGTAACACAAAACTGGCCATGCACATCAGTTATTGCTGATGGTAGATTCTGACTGTATCTGTCTAATTTGCAGCAATTTAGACCCAATCAGCCTCCTGATATCTCTGTGGATTATTCAGAATTATGGCCTACAGTTCTGTGATTGCTCTTTGTCCCTTGCTAGCCATATACAGTCCGATGGGTTTATGATCGAAGAACCTATCATAATCCTCTACCTTGCACTCCTGATATTAGATTTCAGCTTAAAAACTGGTTCTAGAAGATGGGTCTACGGACAATTTTCTGCCTAGTCTTTTTCAATAGACTGAACGATATTGCCGATCCGTCTCTCAAAATTACAGAAAATGTATTTAATATTCTGATTAATTCAATTGAATATGGCAAATAGACTATATACAGGGGGTTTATACTTGATAGCAACAGATGGTAAATTGTAAGACAAAATAACTTACAGTAAGTGACTGAAAAGAGATGCCCTGTCAGATCCAGATTTGGTTGTTTCGATCGCAAGATCCCATTGGTTATTGTGCCTGTGCATGGCCAACTATAGGCTTAAAACTGTTTGCCTGGTGTGTCCACCATGTAGCTAAAAAGTCTTGTTTTTAGTAAGGGAGGGGTCCAAATTGTATTTATCTTTTGGCTTATAACTCAGCCTGTTTAAAATGTTTATCTGAAGCAAATCTGGGTTGTTTGTTTTCATTTTGAATTGACGCCTTTGTGTCTACTGGTACAAAACCATGCAAAGCTCAACAGAGCGTCTGTTGGGGCACAACCAGGATATTCCCTCAGGAAATCTTTATTGCTTTAATTTTGTTTGTGTAAATCCTACAATGTGGTTGAGCAAATTAAAATAACTGTTTTCAGTAGCTCACAATCCTATAGCCAGCCTTAATTTATTAAAATTTCCAGTGTCACCTGTCACTTTCTTTTTCACTTGCCAAAAATAGTCCCACGTTCTTTCCTTTTGTATACCAGATAATGTGGATTTAAGCTACCTGAGCAGCCAGTTTTAATATTTCCCTTGTGTGCAATACAATCCACATTCACGGAATCCCCCGGTCTTGCTTATAGGCACACTGTGTGTTTCTGAGCCATGTTTAAACTGTCCATGGTGACTCCGTATATTTTTATAATCTTTGCAAGTGTTGCCATCTTTTATCTATTTTTTTTTCATAGTGTTAGAATATTCATAAGTTTAGTATTGAGATGCCTGGGAAAATATTGTCATATTTCAGGAAAAAAAAAAATTTAAAAAAAAAAAAGATGGGAGGGTGGGGTGAAAATGACAAGAGATCCATTTAAGCATGTATGTTTGTTACGAACCAAGCTGTAGGGATCAAGAGGAAGACCTTTGTTGATCTAAAAGATTTTAAAATTGTCAAGATTTGTATGGAGTTGTGGTGGAACTAGTTAACACTTAGAGCATTTGGTATGTAATAACTATTTGCTATGGACTGATTAAATGTTTAAAAAAAAAAAAAAGATTGCATTCTTAAAACAAAAAAAAATTTTTTTTCTTCCTGTTTTTTTTCCCCACTATTATTCAGTTTTTTTTCTTTGTAATCTTACCACAGTAAAATATAACTTTTCGTCTCCTGATATTTATTTCTCACCGTGTTACTAATTATTTAGGGAACACCTTATCGGTAGTAAATGTGTAGTATTTTAAACATATCCTTTGTTGTCAAATAGTTTTTTTTTTTTTTTTTAATTTTAATTTTTTTTTTTTTTTTTTAAGAAAACAAAAAGCAAATTGACACTTCCCCCATCCCCCGTATCGGTGCTTTGCACTCAACCGGAATTCTTTGTATTCCCTTTCTTTCAAGTCAATAAACAGAATGTATAACTGGACTGAAAAGGATTTTTATTTCATATTGCTGGATTGGGTTTTGTATTGACAGTTACAGCGTTTTTCTATTTCACCTTGTATGCAGAGTTTATAGACATAGTAAGGAAAATGTGTACTTTGTTCAGCATCTATACTGCTGAAATTAAACTGCCATGTACATAGGATCAGACTGGGATACCAGGGAAATCCCCAAATTGGCCCTCATTCAGTTTACCAATAAAGATTAAAACATTTATAAAATGTCAATATAAACAGGAGTGAAAAAAAGTTTGAAATGTTAATGCTTCCTGATCCAACAATACCCAGGTCAACTCTGCAGCTACGTCCTTCCTCAACACTATCCTAACACAAGTTAGTCAATTTGATGTTTGGTCTGACAAACGTTGATTCAGCTGCAGCATACTGGCAGGTAAGACAGTGTATGGGCATGTCCACCCTTAAACCCCCCCCCCCCCCCCAACAAATATCTGCCCGCTACCCAAACTGCTATTTTTACAAGATCATTACATTAATTTTCAACCAGATATTTAAGTTATCTGCCTCCTCCCTCTGCTCAATGAGTTCTTAAAAGCTTGATCCTGTGCAGAGGAGGCAGCAGGGGAAACAGCAGTCAACCATTGGCTGAGATGTCAGCAACTAGTCACTGCATTTAGGAAAGAGACCGCTTACTCTGACAGAATGAAGGCAAAAATTATCCTTAAAGGGTAAAAATACTCACCTCCACCTTGTTCCACCAGCCCCGGCAGTCAGTAGTACCCAGAATAAGAACTAAACTGCCAGGTTTGCTTTTTATTTTCTGCAATGTTTAAATATGCTTGTGAAGGTTCTCATTCATCCAGGTCATGGTATATCTGTTGTATTCAATTAGATCAACTGGACTTGAAATGTAGTTCTTGAGGACGTTTCGCTAGTCATCCGACTGGCTTTCTCAATTCAGAATGACTTGTACAAGAATCTGTGGCAATTATGTACCCTGGAAAATCCCAATTAGCATATCACAGCCAGGTGTTAAGGGTGTGATTAGATAGTGGCTAAGAGGTGTTATAGGAACGCCCAGAGTAAGGTGTTAAAACAGCATTGTACATGGCAGACAGTTGGTGTCGAACCCCCCCACCTCTATTTAGGCTTGGTTTCTTTATTTTCACATAAATGGCCTCCTTAACACCTCTCTTGAACCAGTCACGTTCCTTCGCCAGTATTTTAACATTACAATCTTCAAAGGTATGTCCTTTATCCTTAAGATGCAGATACACCGCTGAGTCCTGACCCGAGGAATTGGCTCTTCTGTGCTGGGCCATACGTTGATGCAGTTGCTGTTTGGTCTCCCCCACATACAAATCAGAGCATTCTTCACTGCACTGCATATATGATGTCGCTTTTCTTGTGTTTTGGTATTGGGTCTTTCAGATGTACCAATTGCTGCCTCAGTGTGTTGTTCGGTTTAAAGCAGACAGGGATACGATGTTTTTTGAAAATTCTTCTTAATTTCTCGGAGACCCCTGCTACATATGGGATGACCATGTTCTTCCTCCTGTCTTGCTTTTCCCCTTCACTGTTGGTATTCGTGTTCTTTTCTTTCCTTCTACTTCTTTTGACAAAGGCCCAGTCTGGATATCCACAAGTTTTAAGGGCTCCTCTGAGATGTTTCATTTCTTTAGCCTTCGCCTCTCTGCTAGTGGGGATGTTCTCGGCTCTGTGTTGCAGGGTTCTGATGACCCCCAGCTTGTGATCTAAAGGGTGGTGGGAGTCAAACATCAAATACTGATCTGTGTGTGTTGGTTTTCTGTAAACCTCTACTTCCAGTTTACCATTTTCCTTAACTTCTGATTTGTATGTGGGGGAGACCAAACAGCAACTGCATCAACGTATGGCCCAGCACAGAAGAGCCAATTCCTCGGGTCAGGACTCAGCGGTGTATCTGCATCTTAAGGATAAAGGACATACCTTTGAAGATTGTAATGTTAACATACTGGCGAAGGAACGTGACTGGTTCAAGAGAGGTGTTAAGGAGGCCATTTATGTGAAAATAAAGAAACCAAGCCTAAATAGAGGTGGGGGGGTTCGACACCAACTGTCTGCCATGTACAATGCTGTTTTAACACCTTACTCTGGGCGTTCCTATAACACCTCTTAGCCACTATCTAATCACACCCTTAACACCTGGCTGTGATATGCTAATTGGGATTTTCCAGGGTACATAATTGCCACAGATTCTTGTACAAGTCATTCTGAATTGAGAAAGCCAGTCGGATGACTAGCGAAACGTCTTCAAGAACTACATTTCAAGTCCAGTTGATCTAATTGAATACAACAGATATGCAATATTTAAAGTTTGGTTTGTGGCTCCGACTATACTTCCGCCGTTGCGATCCTGGCCAATGAGAAGACGCTTCTGTGAAGCATGAATGAATGGGTAGGTCCATTGCTGGATTTACACCTCAGGAGCCTGTAAGCCCAAAAATCCTGGTGCCCTTAGCCCCACCCTTAAACACAGACCACACCCATTTTCTTTTTTTTTGGGAAAGAACATGCAGGGTTATTCAATAAAAGTTCTTATTTAAAATGGTGCTAATTTTGCCCCAACCAATCAGATCTTATTTAACATTTGAAAGCTAAGATCTGATTGGTTGGGGCAAAGTTAGCACCATTTTAAACGATAACTTATTCAATCGCCCTGATAGACTAAGTCTTTGGATTGGTAGGAAGAGATAGACAGCCGCCCCTCCAAACTTAGGTGCCCCTAGGCGCGTGCCTAATGGTAAATCTGGCCCTGGGTAGGTCAGTTGGTGTGTGTACTTAAGGTTGGGCAATAAAATACTTTTTTGATGATTGGTCAAAATGTTTTTTTGACTATACTTACCCTTTAAATATGGTTGCTACATGATTGAATGGTTAGCTCAGTTGGTTTGTGTACTTGAGTGTTCTGATTGAATAAAGACATGACTTCAAATGACAATCGGAAAGTATTCCTGGATCAATCAGAACTGCAATTTTCAGTATTTTATAGTATCCCTGTACCAACCAGAACTACAGTAAATGTATTAATACCAGTAATTCTCAATATTATATAGTATCCCTGTACCAACCAGAGCTACAGTATATGTATTAATACCAGTAATTCTCAATAATAAATAGTATCCCTGTACCAACCAGAACTACAGTATATGTATTAATACCAGTAATTCTCAATATTATATAGTATCCCTGTACCAACCAGAACTACAGTATATGTATTAATTCCAGTAATTCAATATTTTTTAGTTTTAGAAACTTATCAAACCCACTTTTTAAGCTATTCAATGAACTTGCCATTACCACATCTGCTAGAAGAGTTCCACAGTTCTCACGGTAAAGAAACCTTTCCTAACCTGAAGATGAAACTTTTCTTCCAATTTCAAAGGATGTCCACATATCCTCTGATATGACAGATTAGTTAACAATGCACCAGTTTATTGCCCATTAATATATATAGTGATCATATCCCCACGCAAACATCACTTCTCTAATGTAAACAGCCCTAACTGGTCTAATCTGATTGCATAGTCAAGCCCCCTCCATTCCCTTAATTTTTTTAGTTATTCTCTGAACTGCTTCCATTTCCAAGATGTCCCTTTTGTATATGGGATTCCAAAACTGCACTGCTTATTCCAAATGAGGCCTTACCAGTGCCTTGTAAAAAGGGAGTATATTTTTTTTTCTCTTAAATCTATTCCCTTCTTTATACAAGACAATATCTTGCTACCTGGCATTGTTTGCTACAGCTAAGTCTTTTATCTACCAGAACCCCCAAATCTTTTTCCAGTCGAGATTCGCTTAATTTATGGTGTAGGTGGCACGGGGATTGCTAGGTCAGCATGCATCATTTGCACATCATTTCAAGTTTCCAAAGCTCTGCATAGTTTAGTGCCATCAGCAAACACAGAGACCTTGCTCTCAATGCCCCCTTCTAAGTCATTTATAAACAGAAGCGGCCCCAGTACGTAACCCAGAGGCACTGCACTTACACATTTTTCTGTCACAATCTATTTCTCATAAATCCCTGCTGACTACTACTAAGAAGATCAGTTCTGGAGACAAAGTCACTCTAAGTATGGCTGCCACTTTGAGGGGTAGGTGTGTGTACCTGTGTCAGGTTGGGTTTTTAAAAACAAAAACAAAAAAAATTTGATTAGCCAAAGTTTTCTTTCTGGCTATAGTTACTCTTTAAATATGGCTGTCATGGAATTGTAGGTCAGTAGGTGTGTGTACCTTGTCATGGAATTGTAGGTCAGTAGGTGTGTGTACCTGGGTCAGGTTGGGGGTTAAGAAAAATGAACTTTTTTGATGATTGGTCAAAATTTGTATTTTGACTAGTTACCCTTTAAAGGTTAACTGGTCTCCAATTCTTCCAAACTAGCAATAATTATATAAAAAGCCTTCCATCTTACCTTCAAAATAAAACCTAAATCACATCTCTAGATAAAATTTGTGAGAAGCTATTGCTGGAAAGGTTTGGCAATATTACTTTCCTTGTTTAACACTTCCTGTTTTCAGCCATGTAACCAGCTTGTCATGTGACTAGCCTTAGCCTGCATTAATAGGCTCTCTTTCTCAACTGCCAATTTTTTCCCCAGCTACTTCCTGATTTCTCCAGCATTAAGTTTTAACTGAGTATGCTTCTCCCGCGGGGCGAAAACGGGCGGGCAGAGGTCAGGTGATGTCACTTCCTACTGGAAGCAGGAAGTTTGAACATTCACCCCAGTGTATTTCTCACAGGCTCCAGCCAGAGATGTGATTGTTAGCTTATTATAAAGGAAATACTGCAGGCTTTCACTTAACCCTAACTTGTTTTGAGACCACAGTTGCCCTTTAAGTATGCCTGCAACGTAAATGGAAGGGTAGGTCAGTATGTGTGTGTGTACCTGGGTCAGGTTGTGGGTTAAAAAACAAGCTTTTGATTATTGATCAAAATTTTTTTTAGCTATAGTTACACTTTAATAATGGCTACCACAGATATGGATACGTAGATCAATCAGTGTGTGTACTTGTGTCAGGTTGGGGGTTAAAAAAATAACTTGATTGTCCTAAAAAAAATTTTTTGACTATAGTTACCCTTTAAGTATGGCCGACAAGAAATGGAAGGGTAGGTCAGTAGGTGTGTGTATCTGGGTCTGGTTGAGGTGGTATGTGTTTACAACCATAAAACTAACTTTTATTGAGGATATATCAAACCAATTTACCCTTTAAGTATGGGTAGGTCAGTAGGTGTGTGTATCCGTGTGAGGTTGGGGGTATGTTTTTGCACGTATGACCATATAACAAATTTTCATCAATATAGTTTTGACTAGTTACCCTTTAAGTATGGCTTCCATGGGAATGGAAAGGTATGCCAGTAGGTGGGTGTACGTGTGTGTGTGTGGTTGGGAATATGCCTCCTGATCTCCACCAAACCCTACAATCATCTTCCAGGTAGCAGCCATCAGTTATGGTCTTAACAGCAGACATCATAGCCAATGACCAACCTCTTAGGCTGAGGCCACACTGCAACGCACAGGAATCGCACACAATTGTGTGCGCGATTCTTGTGCGTTTTGCGTTATGGAAACGCATGCGTTAACGCACCAAAAATGGTGAACGCATGCGTTACCAAAACGCGAACGGACACACAATCGCATGCACATCGAAAATTGAGGGAATTTTTGCGTTCCCGCGATTTCCATTTTAGCGAAAATCGCATTATACTTACTAAGAACAGGAATGTTTAATATCCCCCAGTGGTTTGGTTGTACTGTACAGAGAAGTTTTAGGGGTTAAACACAGAAATCTTTTCAAACAGCATTTTTTCCTAATAGGAGCAAACATGCAAATATAGAGCAAATTAAAATGAAATCAAAATAAAAGGAGGGGTAGTGACAATGTTAGAAAAAAAATACAATTCTACTTTGTAAAAAAAAAAATCTTTAATAACAATTACACAAAACAAATTTTTCAGATTTTCTGCTGTGGACAATAGAAAACCATATTTATACCTTCCTAGCTTTAATTAACAGAGTAAATAACATAAGGTTCCATTTTTTCTACATACCAGCAGCAACCTTTGAATCGGTTAGGGAGAAATTCAACTGGTTTCCAAATTGTGGAAAAACAGTCACTATTACATTTATGATGTAATTACATCACATTCTTTTTCTACAATAGTTACATAAACCAACAGGACGATAAAAAATGTGGATTTTAAAGACAATCAAGGAAATTCAATAAAAGTTCTTATCGTTAAAAATGGTGCTAATTTTGCCCCAACCAATCAGATCTTATTTAACATTTGAAAGATAACATCTGATTGGTTGGGGCAAAATAATTTTTAACAATAAGAATTTTTATTGAATCTCCCTGAATGTGTTAAAATAAACTTGCTATGGCAAAGTAGACCAGGAATGTCCAAATTGTAGCCATCCAGATGATTGAAAAAGACAACCCCCAGCATTCCCTGGCTTCACTCTGCAATTGGAATATTTCTCCAGTATCTGGAGGGCTACAAGTTGGACCCCTCTGATCTAGACTTATTTTTGTTGACATTTCAATTTTAAAAAGTTATTTTGTAAACTGTTAAAATATTGTAGTCGCTCATTTTAAAAATCTAATTTTAAAAGCTAAATATGATAAAATCAAATCTCCAAGCCTGCATGTGATTGTCAGAGTTTTAACAATCCAAGGGGATCTTGGGAATTACACAAAATAAAAGGTTTCTGCCCCTCTGGAGTAGCTTGGTTTAAAATAAACTGACTGAGAAGACGCTGCTTCTTTTCAAGTATTTTACATTATAAAAAAATATAGCCACAAAATATTGCTTTCAAATAAGAAAAATGTATAATGTGGGTACTGTAGTTAGGATTTCAATAGATGGATCTTGTTCTCTCGGTGATCTCTCATTTTCTTTGTTTCAGTCGTTTATTAAGGCTAAAATCATACTGGAAACCACAAAAACAGAATAAGTCAATAAACCATGCCAATACGTGTATTAAAATTAGTACATTTAAAGAGATATTCTTATCCCTAAAACATGTAATAAATGATCCCTGGAGAATTAACACTTCAAAACTATTCTGAATTGTTTTCTACAGCATGATACAACATGGGGGTGACTCAGATTGATTCAAACATTGATTGGAAACAAAGACAACTGGGTCAAGCAGATAACTGCCGACCCTGCTTTCCAGCCCCAATCTCTTTCGATTGTGAAAAATCTACCAGTGTATGGCCTGATTTATTACAGTCTAGTCTAGTTAGAAATTCTAAGGCCAACCATACAATGGATTACTTTTTTGTTCAATCAGTTCAACAGTTTCAAGTGAACTATTTCAAAATCAAATCATAAAAATTTCAGTAGATTGCACAAGTATCTAACTGGCTGCAAACATCTGGAGGGTCGCAGGTCAGACATCAATGGGTCAGGGGCTGATGCTATTTAAAGGTGCAAAAGTTTGCAACTGGGTTACTGCAGTTTAATAACAGATTGGTTGTAGCAAATTCCACTTTGATTATATTGAAGGAATAGTTCACTGAAAAAGTGAGCTATTCCTTTAAGGCATTGATTGAAGACAGGGTACAGAGATATGCCCTACCTCCCATTTTTCAATCAATTTCTGTGAAGCCAGGAATGAAGGTAGAAAAAAAACGTACCTTTTGCACGATCCACCTCAGCAACACTGAAATTCACAACCGCTTCCTGGTGGTGTTTAACTATAGCACGCATTATTGTGCATGCGCACTATAGTGAAACAGAACCAGGAAACTGTCAGGGTGGCCATCCTGTATCATGCAAAAAGGTAAGTTTCTTCTACCTTCATTCCTAGCTCCACAGAATTTGATTGAAGTATGGGAGGGTAAGGCATAGCTCCTTAACCTCCCAGGCTTCAATCAATGCATTAAAGGATAAGTACACTGTAAAAACAAGTTAAGTTTAATTGTAAGCTGCAGCTTTAAAAAATCTTTCCCCCCTCTTTTTTTTTTCTAGGTCACTCCTGGGCCTACCCGTGGTGCTGTAAAGTTGCGGACATCTTGGGTGTGCAGGGAAGACTGTTGAGCTCCTCCCCTCTGGAGACTTGTTGGCTTCACCTTCTTTAGCCCCCAAAAGCCGCAATCGTGTGGTCAGTGAAAGCGCTGACAACACGCGCGCACGGACCACACAATCGCAGCTTTTGGAGACTGCACACTTCACTGCACATCCAAGATATCAGCAACTTTATACCACCACGGGTAGGCTCAGGAGGGACCTAGGAAAAGGGAAAAAAAAAAAAAAAAAAAAGAGGGGAGGGGGGGGGGGGGGGGGGGGGGGGAAGAGCAAATCTTTACTTTGGGCATCAAACCAATAGAGCTGAATAAGGTTACGGGAGCAGCAAACAACCATGGGAAACAGGAAGGAGGAGAGCATCAATCACTGGAATGGTTTGAAGTTACATTAGCGTTTAAAAATGCAGTAGATAATTACATGGTGAATTACCCGAACTTTGACTTTCATTCTCATTAAACAAGGGGGCACCCATACTGGGTTAGCAGTAAATAATTGAATACCAAGTCCTGCATGTGTGTTTTGGTGATCCATTCATTTCTAATTGACAGTCTATTTTTATATAACAAGCTGATTGGACAGAATTTGACCAATGTATGACTTGGCTCGAAATTTAAAAACAGATTTAAGTCTGTCCTTTCTGGACAATCATTTTCTGCAGCTCTGCAACTGGCAGAATTATCAGTATTCAAATAAAGTAAATAAAATGTTAATAAAGTAGAGACAAGAATCAAGTAGCCCTCCAGATGATTGAAAACTACTATTGTCAGCATTCCCTATTATTACAACCATGTGGAGTGCTATTGGCTGCTTATTTTGGGCTGACATTTCTGCCAGTGTGTACCAGCCCTTACTGGGAAGACACAATCTGCATCTCCCATAGGCAGCTCAGATCCTGATTTTCTAACTCAGGATAGTGGTCAGGACTGGAGCAGGGAAGTATTTGCTTTATAATAACCAAAGTCTTGATTAAAACCAACTGTAGCGCACTGGAACGATCCTTTACTACGCAGCATCTTTGATGTAACTTAAAAGGCAACTGTGGTCTTTGAACAAGCCAGGGTTAAATGAAAGCTTACAGTCTTTCCTTTAAAATGAGCCTGGGCTCACATTGCTTAATGCAGCATGTGAGAAATATTACGGAGAATGTCCAAACTACCGGCTTCTAGTAGCTTAAGTGGCATCACCACAGTTCCCATTTAAAGGGCATGTCCACCCCCTTTTTAAACTTTTTATATATTATACATATTGATCCCCCAGCCTCAACCGCCGTAATAAAATTCTTAGAAAGTGCCCGATATGTACTTTCCTCTATCCTTCACGGCAGTCTCCAGGTCCTCTGCTTGCACGGAAATGCAAGCAGGGGGCGGGACCGGCAGCCGCGTCCCTGATTGGCTGAGAGGCAGCCAATCAGGGACGCGGCTGTCGGCTGCTCAGAACGCCGGAGGATAGAGGGAAGGTAAGTAACTATCGGAGCACTTTCTATGAATTCTGTTATGGCGGTTGGGGCTGGGGGATCAATATATATATCAATATATATATATAATGGGGATTTTACACTAGGGGGAGGGAGAGGGGAGGACACTCCTGCGCATGCCTCAACCTTGTCGAGGTTGAGACAGGCGCAGGATGAGTCACCCAGACCTTCTACACTACACTTTCCTAGACTTTGGAGGAGCACAGCATGGCAACCATAAGGAGCTGGGATGTAAGGTAAGGATTTTTGTACACTACAGAGTGGGGCCAGTATGGGGTTAAATTTGAGTTTTGGGGGTGGACATGCCCTTTAAATGTCAATAGCCTGAATGGATTCTTAACAATCAGTTGCATTGTTCTGAAATCAACAGAACTGTGAAGAACAAGAAGAAATAATGCAGGTTCCTGGTCTAGAGGTTTTCCAGTAGTTAAGCATGGTACACACCACGAGATTCTTCCTCCTGACCAAGCATTCGGCACATCCGACTGTCCGGCCAGAAGGAAGAACTGTCAGTCGCTGCCAACAGTTTGTCATGACTGGCGATCAGCTTTGGTCCATTGGACAGGTCCATTCGTCCGAACGGTCGGTCGCAGGCAAAAGCCCTTGTGATTATTTTAGCCTGATTGACCGATACACTGAACCATCGGGCCGAAATATTGCAGCTCTGGAAAGGAGGGAACCATAGATTTGACTGAACATGTGTCTACACATAATTACCATCCCTCATTCCCTCTGCTACCTTCCGGACCAGCAATGGCACCTTTGATTGGCCAAGACGAGATATCCCAGCCACTCACAGGTGCCGTTGCCAGTCTAGCCCCTTCTGCTTGCAACTGTGCACGGAAAAGGCATGGAAGCAAGCAGAAGGAACGAGGGCTGGTTAAGTAGGTTTAGAAACCAAATTTTGAACTTTAGATCTTGCGAGGTCTGGATTTTGGGAGGTTTTCTAGCCAAAGTGATTACGGGTTGGATATAAGCTTTAAAAAAATGTTTAATTTTTAAAAAGGTTAAAAATTAAAAGTGGGGCAGGGGAGGTAGGATTGGTCCTCCCTGTCCCAGGTACTTTCCATTTTTAAAAAGTTATTATACAGTATAGTAGTCTTAACGGTAACAAGATACACCAAAAGGGTCAGTGACATCAGGAGACCAAGATTACTTCTGCACATAGCTGCATATTTCAGAGGGGGCAGAGACAGGATTATGTAATGGATTGCTGCAGTTTACTTCATGATTTGAATAAATTAAGTGGTTTCTGAGCTTATAAGGAAATGGCCATTTGCATAAAAACAAATTCCTTTTATACATTTCTATCTGGCAATAATGCAGCAAATTAAATGACAGAGGATCTGTATGTGGGTGGAGCCAAACCAGCCACATTTAGTGCAAAAGTTTGTGTGTCAATCATGTGCTAGGATGTAATGTATTATAATTCCAATGGAAACATTTTGACCTCCTTTATAGTTGTGTTGTGTTCTAGTTAAGGAACTATTGCAAGGTCGGATGACCGAGGGCTACTTCATGTTCTACACGTGTATATGCGAGAGCTCTAGCACCACCATGGGAACAATGATCAGCTACAGACAAACGTACACTGAATGCCAAATCAGACAAAAGGTTTATATACAGCTTCCCTAAGTGATCTTGAATTATGCAAAGTTACTGGCTATTCTCACCTGTACAGGTAAATAAAAAAGCAGAGTAGGTGGAAACCAAGTTTAATCATGGCTTCTTTCATGTGGGATTTGAGTTGTCCCCGATTGTGTATTTCTGTTGGGTCAAAGACGCCCAGATTTCCACTTGGCACCATGATAAACCTGGATTTAGAAAAAAACAAAAAAAAAACAGAAACATTATGATTTACATAGTCTTTCTATTGTTAGCGATATGTTCAGGTCATAATGACCTTGGCTGCCAAAATGAAACAAATTACGGTTATAGGCCTTAAAGGGCATCTATACCCAAATTTTAACTTAAGTGGAATCATTGCTATAATAATAATAATAATAATCATGATCATGTACCTGTGTTGGGTTTGCTAGATAAGCTTGTTGAGGAGCTTGGGTGTTAGCCCAAAACCGTTTTTTAAACAGCGGACCACAGGTACGAAGGAAACATACGCGCGATCAGCTGTTTAAAAGACCGGACCTGAACTGGAAGTTGTGAGGCTGTGGGCTAACATAACACAAGCTCCTCGCTTATTTTTTTTTAGGATTTTACATAAATAGTCGCCTCATCTGGGAAACAACACTGGTACATGATCATCTTTTTTATTAAAATTTGGGCATAGATGTCCTTTAAATGTAAATTAACTTTTTTTTAATACTATGAATGCAATAAATGTAGAAAAGAAGCAAATACTCCTACCTCCCATAATTACTTGGAAGTCCTGAATAATAGAAGTGGGTGGAAAATGTAGTACACCCTTAACGCTTCCTTAGCCACACTTAAAATCCTTGTGTACATCCAATTCAGTTCAAATTGCTTACATTGCTTTATTCCAATTGTGATGCCGCTTAAAAACCCTGCCCTTCTCCATGGATAAATTAAAGCAATTTGTTCAATATCTTACCCCATCAGGGCTAGGCCACACCGCGTTTTCTGGTGCAATGCGATTTGCGTTCCACATCTTAAATCGCAATCGCATGCATTTTCCAATACTAAAAAACGCATGCGCAAACGCAACAAAATCACACATGAAACCGCATGCAATTCAGTGTGCAATTGCGTTGCAGTGTGGCCTTGCCCTTAATGTTTGCTTTCTGCAGCTGGGTCCTACTCTAATTGTACTTGCCTTTTATGAGCTGAAAGCCCCTGCTGCTCTGTTGCATCCAACTGTACTGAGGCTTTATCACTAGTGTGTGTAGTGGCTTTCCTGAACGAGCACCTGGCCGCCAAATGTTCCCGTCGGCAATGCAGACGTTTGGGGCAAAAAAAAAAAAAAAAAAAAAAAAAGAATTTCCCTCGGCCGTGGTAGTCTCTCTTTAAGGGAGTCTGCTGCAGCGGAGGGAAACACACAGTCCCGAGCTTTCTCCCTATGATGTGTATAAGGGGAAAGCTTGGGACTGTGTGCATCCTGATCTATGAAAATTGACAGACAAGATCTTGCAGATCCTGTACTGTGTGTATCCAGCTTAAGGCTCGGTGCACACAGGGCCAATATTTTGGTCGGTGGGACTAAATGTGGAACTTGTTTCTGTGTGGTTTTACCCATAAGGGAAGATTTTAATAGATTTAGAGGTTTCTCTTATTATGCCCAGATATTTAAAACCTTATAATTAAAAGGTGAGTGTACTTTTCCCCCATTATTGTATATCTATTAAAGATATACAATTTTTTTTATAATTTTTCATTTCAGAATGAAATAGATAAACATTATACACAACACTTCCAATGAAAACTGCTCTAATTACCAATTATAAAAGTTTTCCTCACTCCTTGTCTTCCATGTATTAATAGAATGCAGGGTGAGGACCTAAACCGATAAGTCCTCAATCATGAATACTTTCACGACGTAGCCAATGGGAATATATGCTTAGCAAAGAAGTGCTTATTCTCAATGGCCACATAAGATTGTCACAGAGTGGTGGAGCGGACCGGAGCAGCAAGACAAACTTCATGTAAGTATTCTAGCTGATCGGTAAAGTACCCAGTGGCGAGGACTTAGGGCTAGGCAACACTACTGCGCTTTAAGCATGATCCAATCGCGCTTTTGAAAGCACACACTAGTGTGGCCCAATTGATGTTTGTGCATGCAATTAATTAATCTGACAGCATGCAAAACGCATCCTACACGCAACCACATGAACTCCAATTGCGCAACATTTGGCTCATTCTTACAGGGCATGTCCAGCCATAAAATAAAGTTTTATATTAAGGTTCAGCAAACACCCCTAAACCCCATTTTCACAATACTTAAATTCTCCAAAGATGCAGCTGAAAATACTTACCTGGCCCGGTCCCTCGCCACCACTCTAAAAGCCCAAGAGAGGGCACAGCATTCACTAAATAGCTACCATGAAAACACATTCATCACCCAGAGGCCTCCTCTTTTTAAGACATTATTAAATAACTAATAGATATGAATGGCAGAAGGGTTTATTAGACCTATAAAAATCTTTACTTCACATTATGCAGGTTTATCTATATTTATTTATGTTAAGGAGATATGCGGAATACTACTTACCTATATATATTCCATGCTGCTACAGGTAAGTTTAAAATAAAAATGAACCAGTGTAGCCAAACAAGCATCAACACCGATACCAAAGTATGGCCGATCAATTCAGGGACGATCCACTGCAAATCAGAGAGAAGTTAGACATTCCATAGGGCAGGCAATACCATAATATGTAAAGCACACAGGGGAAATACAGTGTGCAGTCTAAATATGACTATTATGACAAAGTAAATTTAATCACAAAAAAAAAAAAACATTGCCCTGTCCTCCCCAATGAGCACATTTAGAGAAAAGGCTGTAACATAGTAATTGAGGTTGAATAAAGACATACGTCCATCAAGTCCTTTTCAACCTCCTTTTTAACCCTAGCTATCAGTTGACCCAGAGGAAGGCCAAAAAAAAAAAAAAAACAGCTAAACAATGGGGTGGAAAAATCCTGACTCCTAACAGCAATCTGAAAGTATCCCTGGATCAACCAGATCTACAGTAAATGCTGTATTTCATTTGTAACAGCAAATCCTGCAAAACTAACAGAAGCTGCTTCCTTCCCCACTGGCTATATAGACAAGCAGACAATTGTAAACAATGCAAAATACCTTGTTAAGTTTGGAGCAGCAGGAGCGAGCATTGATGTAGTCGCATTCTAAATCGGAGAGAGTAATTATCTAGCACTAAAGATAAGGACAAATACAAAGTTCACATTTTCTCTGCATGAAATATTATAGTTGTCTCGATAGTAATAGAGGAATCAATCTCAGTAAGAAAAAGAAAACTTAAAGGGACAGTTCAGTAGAAATGATCAACTTTTGTTAAATTTTTAGTTTGTGTAATGCTTTTAGTTATTCTACATATTCTCTCCCATTTTGAAAAATCAGCTGATTTCATACCCATTGCTGTTCCCTGCTGTTGACATTAGTGAGCTGACATTTCAGATTCTAATGGTTCTTCTTCCCAGAATGCACCACATCCTTGGAATGTTCCCAACAGTAATTTCTACTGATTGGCTGTTGGATGGGTCAAAGATGCTCAGATCTTTACTGAGCAACTGAATAAACCCAGGCACTGGGTCAAGGGCAAGACCATAATGGTCTCTACTAGGGGACCTGCAAATAGGAAGTCAGTATGGTCACTGGGACGAAAAAATACTGTTCTTTTCTCTGAAAAGCATATGTATTTGCACTGAACTTCCCCTTTAAAAGGAAAATTCTAGAAAACCATTTAGACAAAGTAATAACGTGCATTGTGGGTCAGTAACAGCCAAGTGTTTAGTTTTCATTTAAAGGAATAGTTCACTGCAATAGTGAACTATTCCTTTTCTACATTGATTGAACCCCGGGAGGTTAAGGAGCTATGCCTTACCTCCCGTTCTTCAATCAATTTTTGGATAGCCAGAAACGAAGATCTGAAAATCTTACCTTTCATGCGATCACGCGGGGCCGCTGTACTGCTTCTTGCTTCTCTTGCGCTATAACGCGCATGCCCTATAATGCACGCTATAGCAGAACAGAGGCAGGAAGCGGTCAGGAATTTCAGAGCGGCCCCACTGGTTCGCGCAAAAGGTAAGATTTTCAGATCTTTCTTGGCTATCCAAACATTGATTGAAGAATGGGAGGTAAGGCATAGCTCCTTAACCTCCCGGGCTTCAATCAATGTAGAAAAGGAATAGTTCACTATTGCAGTGAACTATTCCTTAAAACTACAACAACCCTAATGATCATAAGCCAACCCAAGTAGGCTTTTCAGATTTTAAAAATAATTAGCCGTATTTAAAGTGGTCAGCTGTGCTGCTACTGAGCTCCTGAAGTTAAACAACCTCTGAGTGTCCTACCGCGCTAGCAAATCTTCTAAATCTCTTTCTTTTGCCAATAACATTTCCTCAACTGTTACACTTTTTGTTTGAGGGCCCCACCATTAAACAGTCGCTGCCTAAAAGAAATCGAACTCCTTAACACTAAAACAAGTTCTCCAAGATTCTCTCTTTCCTTTTTGTCAAATACTCATGCAGTGATTACTGTAACACATTACTTGTCATTCCGGTCCATCACCTGTCCCCGCTCCAGTCTTAAACTTCACTGCTGGATCATTTAGCTCTCCTCCCTAGAACCCTACTGCTGCACTTCTTCAGTCTACAGATTAACTTTCCATCAAAGAATAAAAAAATTCAGACATTCACCTGAAACAGTGTTTTTCAACCTTTTCATCCGTGGGGAACCCTTGAAACAATTTTCATGTTTAGGGGAACCCCTACATAAAATGATTAAATATTTTTCAATAAAAGTTCTTATTTAAAATGGTGCTAATTTTGCCCCAACCAATCAGATGTTAGCTTTCAAATGTTACACAAGATTGACCTACGACATTCAATCAAGTCTCCAAGGGCCGCCTTTCCCGTTATTTTTCACAACAAAAAAAAAATCACATAATGAAAGAGCCAAGTGGGATTGTCGCAATCGTATGTCTGTGGGGGGAAAAAAAACAGGAAAGGCTGTCCCTGAAGAATTGAATGAATTTCTTGGGAGGCGAGTATGGGTTCCTTCACCCACTCAAGACAATGGCCCTTCACTGCAGCCAAATAACATACTTCAAAAAGAAAAATTGCACACAAAGGGATATGTTAAAAAGAGCTTCTTTATTTCCACATGTTGCGGTCTCCATTTCAGAGGTAAGGGGGGTCATATATGTAACACAGCAAAGTTACACAGTCCACAAGAGAGGGATGAAGTCACTGCGACAGTGGCTCTGGACCAATAAGTACTGTTTACTTACCGTGTAGCACTTGGGTATATACATATGCTTTAGGGGGTGTATTAGCCTATAGGGATGTGCTTGTTTGTGTATTTTTTAACTGGCAAATGGATTGCATATATTAATAAATGTATAGTTTTATTTATTCCTTAAACCAGTACCTGGTCTTTTTTTCCTCTTATGTAGTATCGGGTTGTATGTGCAAGATAAAGTACTTACGGTATCTAGATTTGGTTGGAAGGCTTGTCTTATGAATAAAATTGTAACTAAAATCCTTATGTTTAACTGTTTGCACTAGCACAGATATATTATTATATGGGGCCAAGGAATGTGCATTCATCTTTTTATCAGTTTGTTCTAATGTTTTGGTCCGATCAGCAGCACTTTCCACTATGTGTCATAGTAATAGCGCTCCAACTTTTCTTTATTTTTCACATACATCTTTTCAAATCCCCAACCAATGCTTCATTCTCTTGCCTTAAATCTTTCTCGCTTGGGGACGTATTTATAAACCTGTGGTGTTGCAAATTTTCGTTTTTTTTTGTATATCTAGGGCCTTGATTGTACAGTTACGATGAACGCTTGTTGTAGTAAATATGCTTGTGAAGGTTCTCATTCATCCAGGTCATGGTATATCTGTTGTATTCAATTAGATCAACTGGACTTGAAATGTAGTTCTTGAAGATGTTTCGCTAGTCATCCGACTGGCTTTCTCAATTCAGAAGAATTGAGAAAGCCAGTCGGATGACTAGCGAAACGTCTTCAAGAACTACATTTCATGTCCAGTTGATCTAATTGAATACAACAGATATTGTTGTAGTAAACTACCGCAATGCTATTTTATGGGCGATCTTAAATCTATGATCACGATCGTAAATGTAAGATCGCTATCTGGCATTAACAAACACAGCTGTATGTTTACACTTTATAAATATGACCCTTGCTTTTCTTTACCCTTGGAACTGTAGCCCACGTCCTACTCTTATATCGTCCGTGTGAAGAGGTTTACACAATATGCGCTCAAACAAAATGTAATTTTGTGCACTGTAAATCACACACAGCTTAAGGTTGCCTTAGATACAATTGTGGTGCCAAGATCTGGGGGAATCATCTGATAGCATTGGCTGGCGGAATAATTTTTTCAACCTGCACGCTAGGGGGCCAACAATCCAACCTGGTTTGTACAGCCGCGATTGTTGTGTTCCTAGGGTTTTTGACACCTGAAACAACTTTTAAATGCCGCCTCTCGGCAGACCGGGTTGGCACATGAAGCAGTGAACATAGGTGTGGCTTGTGGAGGTGGGCTGACTAACACTTACTAGTGAACTGGAGGGCTGACTTAACACTGATTGGTGGACTGGTGCTGAAATGTGGTAGTGTAGGTTTTTTTTTTAGCTGCCGCCTTTTAAGTTGGGCGCAAATGACCAAATGTTTCACTTTGCTTCATGGTAGGGGCACCCCAGTCAGGCCATCATTAGTTGGAACATTGCTCTAAAAAAAAATATAAAACTTGAATTCAACCTGAGCACCAGCACAATAATAACGTGATTATGTTGCAGGGTTTGTTCATTGTGCCCCCTCCCCCTGTTCACACAGGCACTCAGACCTGGGGTGTCAGGACACAGCTCCCCTACCTCTATAATAGGCTCATTACACCCCCATGTACAGTATCCCAGGGTGCCCTGTCACATGTCGGAAGTTCTAGTTCAGGGTGACCATAGGTGCTCGGTCCAGTGACACTATCAGCCCCACACCACAGACCAAAGGATACGAAATAGACAGAGAGAAAGATGAGGGCGCAGCAATCAATGAGAGAGAAGATGAAAAGCGCGGCCTCCATCCCGACGCCGGCACCACAGTCCGATCTGAGCCCCGCAGCCTCTTCTCCAATCCCGGCGCGCCTTTCTCTGGTCACGTGACAAAGCTAAGGCTTTTCCTTTGCTCCAATAGGCGAATTTCTGTTCCGGTCACGTGACAGCTCGCCAGTAACAAGGGAGGCGGAACGCTCGGAATTTTGTTCAACGAGCCACACCCCCCATTATAGTCACATGACATAGTTAACTCAAGACCCGCTGGGAAATGTAGTTTTTATGGCTGCTGCCATCTTGGTACACTTGAAAACCAAATTACGGGGTTTATGTTACAAGGCGATCAAAATGTATTACCGGTTTCATGTCAGGTCACAATGTCATTTTTGATGTAGAATTCTAGAGGTTTTATTTTTTTATTTTTATTTAAGTGTACCAAAATGGCTGTCGCTGACAATTTTTTTGTTAACGGACTAATAAAGTTCTAAAGCGGAAGGCGCTGCTGTAGGTGTTTAAAAAGACGCCAGAACCAATTAAACCCGTTTTGTATATTTGTTTATATCAACTTAGTCAATGCCTTTTTTTTTTGTTTTTAACTTCGTTTCACTACAGTGAATTTGCACGCACATAAACATGTCAGTTTCTTTTGTCAGGCACCGGGGAAGACAGCTATGGACAAGGACCCGGCCTACATGTGTCTGTCAGGGTTTGAATCACTGGGAATCTTGGAAACAGAACATCATGAAGAACTGTCCTGGATCTCCTGGGATGGACAGAAGACTGAAACAGAGACTCAAACAGGTGCTGCTTGTTATAAATGGTCACATTCCCCTGGATTAGGCTCCATCCCTTAGAGGGGGACACAGTGGGAACCTAGTTAGCAGACATCCCACCCTGCCAAAACTCATTTCAGGGAGGGTACCCACACATTTCAGGGAGGATACCCACCTCCTAAAGCCCCAGCCCCATAATCCATGCATACAGATCCACACATGTATACAATCAGACACTCTTTTATACAAACACATGCATCTGAACAGACACACTCATGAAAACAGTCAGACACACATGCATACAAGTCATGTCAGTAGTAAGTGTTTTTGTCACTTGTTAACCACTAAAAGACTCTGACATCATTGTGCCCCCTCACTCTAATTCACAACAACACATTTGAGGGAGATTGTATATTATTTCAGGGATCTGCCATTAAAATCAGAGAGACTCCCTGAACTTCAGGGAGAGATGGGATGCCTGAGTTAGGCTGATCTAAAGGAAAATCAGGTTTCAATAGCAATAGTTCAATATATTTCCCCCAACTGCATTGTTTGGAGGGGATCTAGCAGTGGCGTAACTAGGAATCTCTGGGGCCCCATTTAAAGCCATGATGGGGCCCCTATCCACGCTTCATCCACAGGGGTTTTCTGGGAGGAGGAGGCTATATTTGTAATAGGAAAAATAAGAAGACGGGGCCCCCCTGCAGTTGCTCCCCCTGCTCCCTGGTAGTTACGCCCCTGGGATCTAGGGAGAATTAGATGGTCCACGTCCCCATATAGCTAGAACAAAGCTTCATAGGATTTAACCACAAGGGGGAACCTTATTGCCACCTCTTTCCTCCAACCACATATTATCTCTACCTGCTTTTAAGGCTAAGTAACATGCTAATAGATGCATGCTGTGTTACTAGACAGAAACCAGTGTATCTTGCTCCATAATTCTGATGTAAATAACTAGATAGCAAGCGCAATAGCACAGGGACCACATTCCTCATGGTGCAGGTTTCAAGTTACTTAATTCTTAAATAATCATGTACATTAATAAGTGGCGCTATATAAATAAACCTTGACATTCATACAAATAGTGACCAGCCTTTATTTGGTTTAAAAGGGGAGGAAATGGTGACCCTATCTACGACCCATGGACATGAAATGTTATTTATATATAAAAACATGTTCCCACCTACCTCCTTGTATTTGTATGTATATATTTTATTTATTATATAGCGCTACATATTCCGCAGCGCTTTACAAGTATTTACTCAATTCACATCAGGACATGCCCAAAGAGCTTACAATCTAATCACTTTATGTACAGATACAACCTATCAGTATGTCTTTATGATTGTGGGGGAAACCGGAGTACCCGGAGGAAACCCACACAAGCATGGGGAGAACATAGATGTGTCCAAGGGTGGAATCAAGCACAGTGCTGCAAGGCACCAATGCTAACCACTGAGCCACCATGCTGCCCCATATTTTGTGTGGATAGGAGTGAAAAATGTGCAATAGAAATATTGTAATGTATATAGTCATACAGTTGTTTTCATTTTAAATTATTCAACCCCCAATGCTGTAAAGGGTTTTAGGGAATTCAGTGTACATTTGTAATTGTGTTCAGAATGAAATCTTACAAGGACTTTTTAAAGAACCAAATGCAACTAAAATGACATTAATTGTTTTTGTAATACAGTATTAAATGTTTTTTTTGTGATTTCTTCATTGACACAATTAATCAACCCCTTAAAGACTACCATCTTAAGAACAGAGGTTCATTCAAGTGTTTTTTCGATCAGGTTTTGAAAACACTTGTGGATGTCAACGAGCAGCAATAATAAGCACCAATTAGGCAGATTTAAAATGACTGTGATACTTCGCTCCTTCTAGACATTTACTGGTGTGTTTACAAACATGGTGAAGTCAAGAGAATGGTCCAGGAAGACAAGAGAAGTGGTGATTTCTCTTCACAGGAAGGGCAATGGCTATAAGAAGATTGCAAAGATGTTAAACATACCAAGAGACACCATAGGAAGCATCATTCACAAATTCAAGGCAAAGGGCACTGTTGAAACACTACCTGGTCGTGGCAGAAAGAAGATGCTGACTTCGACTGCTGTGCGCTACCTGAAGCGCAAAGTGGAGAAAAGTCCCTGTGTGACTGCTGAGGAACTGAAAAAAGATTTGTCAGATGCGGGTACTGAAGTTTCAGCTCAGACAATAAGGCACTCACTGCGTAATGAAGGCCTCCATGTTCCCAGGCGCACCCCCTTGCTGTCTCCAAAGAGTAAGAAGAGTCGACTGCAGTATGCCAAAAGTCATGTGGACAAACCACAAAAGTTTTGGGATAGTGTTCTGTGGACTGATGAAACAAAATTAGAATTGTTTGGGCCCATGGATCAACGCTATGTTTGGAGGAGGAAGAACAAGGCATATGAAGAAAAGAAAACCTTGCCTACTTTGAAAAATGGCGGGGGGTCAATCATGCTTTGGGGCTGTTTTGCTTCTGCAGGTACAGTGAAGCTTCAGCGTGTGCAAGGTACCATGAATTCTCTTCAGTACCAGGAGATATTGAAAAAAGATGTGATACAGTCCGTCACAAACCTGAGGCTTGGGAGATGTTGGACCATTCAACAGGACAATGATCCCAAGCATACCTCCAAGTCCACTAGAGCATGGTTGCAGATTGAAGGCTGGAACATTTTGGAGTGGACATCGCATTCACTAGACTTAAGTCCGATTGAGAACCTCTGGTGGGACTTAAAGAAAGCAGTTGCAGCGCGCAAGCCTAAGAATGTGACTGAACTGGAGGCTTTTACCCATGAAGAATGGGCTAAGATACCCGTAGATCGCTGCAAGACACTTGTGTCAAGCTATGCTTCTCGTTTAAAAGCTGTTATAACTGGAAAAAGATGTTGTACTAAGTACTTAGAATGAATGTCACTTGGGGTTTGAATAAAACTGATAATGATGTGAGCACAGAAAACACAGTTGTGGTTATTTTTATTATAAATGTTATGTTACCTATTTTTGTCTGACTTACAAGTTTAATTGATTTACTGATTTAATTGTAAACAAGATGACTGAAATGATCAAAATCAATGTCAAACTGGCCAAAACACTCAATTTCAGTGGGGATTGAATAATTTTGAACACAACTGTAATTTACAGTCTTGATCAAGCCGTAAGTATGTAAAACTGAGGATTTTAGTGAAATGGGCAATTGTTATACCTTTCTTTCTTCAGAGATTTTTTTTTTTTACTTCTTGTCTTTTGCAGTATTTGAGTAGCAATAGGTGTGGTGGTTATGTGGATATTGCTGAAGTTGCAGCTGAACTACAGAAAACATACAGGTATATTTGAAATGCTTTATGGCTGAGTCTTTGGACATAACAATGAAGTTAAAGGTATATTGATGTTTTTTTTTTTTTTTATTTACTTTTTATAAATGTGTCTTTTCCCTTCCAGTTTGGACTATGGAAGGAGGAAACGGAATGCTTTCAGAATACAGGTCGAGAAAGGCAAGTGTTTTGGGACCAATAAATTGGCCAGAGTTTCCAAAAAATGTTTACTGTTTATAGGATAATTATAAGGGAAGTTGAAGGTCCTTCAGTTTTCACCGAAAAACTGTCTTTTAAAGGGAATGTCCACCCTTAAAACAAAAAACTGGTCACCTGTCAGTTACCTGCTCCGAATTCCAACTTATATATTCAGCACATTATTAGATGTATTATTAATCAGATATTTAAGGAAAATTATTATCCCCATTCTTTCAGAGTAAGCTGGCTCCTCCCTCAATGCAGTCAATCAAGGCTATGACTGCTGACATCACAACCAATGATTGACTGCTTTTCTCCCTTGTGCCTTCTCTGTACATGCTCTAGTTCTTAAAGCTCACTGAGCAGGGGAGGAGACAAAAACCTCTGCCAGAAAGTGAGAGAACAAAGACGATTATTAATTATCTGGTTAGAAATGCATGTAATAAGTGCTAAAAAATCGCAGTTAGGATTAAAGTGGAAACAAAGAAAAGACCTGATAGTTTATTATTCTTCAGGACAAATTGAGCCAGAAGGGTCTCCCCAATGTCTCTGGGATCTGAGTGCAATGCAAGTTTGGTCTGTTAACAATTTATGGGATCGATTTCTTTGTATTGTCTTTGAAAGGTTTTAACTTGGCAAACATGTCCCCTAAAGGTCCGTACATAGTGCCGAACGCAAGTGCTGATCCGTGGCGCACGATGTGTACGAACATCCGTTTCGGGCGATAATCGTCCCGTGTATGGGCACTTCATCGGCCAAAACAGCTGTTCGTTCGGGGAACATTGCCTAATCCACGGGGTGGATTTTTCCCGAACAAGCGGCCTTTTCAGCCGATAAAGGGCCCGTACACGGGACGATTATTGGCCGAAACAGCCATTCATACACATTGTTCGTTGTGCGATCGCACTTGTGTACGAACCTTAAGAATGGGTATTTTTTTGGTATGAGATGTTTATGTATTGACCACACTTACCAGTACATTGTGTCCCAGTGTTCAAGGTAATCTGCAATGAGAATCAGGACACTGAAACCTTTGAAGATGGACACCTGGCAAAAAGGGCAAAAACAGGAGATGGAGAGTAAGTGCCCCTTGAAAACCCATATATGTGTAAACCTCCATTTGGTGAGATCGAGGCTGTAGCTAGTTACCATTTTGTCTTTATGTTAAATAAATGGAACTGTTCATTCATTTTTACCACTGACAACAAAGGCAATATGGTTCTACCTTTTAAAGGAAAGCAATGATATTTTATCCTGATTTAGTTTGCGCCACTATCAACGGACAGTAACCAGCGCCCCCAATGCAGCATGTTTCACGTGCGTTTGCACTGCAATTTTCACAACAATCTGTTATGGGAGCACTTGCAGAAAAGGTTGTTCCAATGCTATTCGAAAACGAATCGCAGCGCATACAATGTGGCCTCACCTTGAAATTCTCTTGCATGCGAGTCTCACCTGCCAACGGATCACAAAATGGGATTGGAGGCGTAAGAGAAACGCACCAGTGTGCCCAAGCACTCATAGCCCCAAAATTACAGATGTAAATAATGGATCACTTGTGGGAAATAAAGTCTTTTGTTTCTTGCCTCATTTTTCCCTGAGCCTGCGACAGACATTCTCAGTGAGCAACATCCAATGAGGACGAGGACCTACTACTTTGTATCTTAATAGATATCTCTGTTAGGAATCACTGTGTACATTTCCAGGATATTGGTTATGAAATATGTGTTTTAGAATATACAGTATACAGTGAGGTGCTATACATTAAACCTGGGTATTTCTCTTTTTCAGAGCGATGGGAAGTCCATCTGATGCCTCTGAAGACAGTGATGACTATGCAGATCAGCCAGTAAGTAGAGATATATACAGTAGTGGTTCATATATTTTTCTTAGCACTGTGTTAAACACTGACTTGGAAGTGATTGCTCCTTATACTCTCCTAGAGGATCAGCATGTTTATTGCATTCTGGAATTTAAATTATAGAGAATGCTAAATCCAAAATGAATGACCAAGCAGGAGTGCTTCCCGAACACACCGCAGATCCGTGACGTCAAGTGGCCGGGCGCGCAGGTCCCGTCCAAGACACCATGTAGTATATATCAAATTTATCCTCTATTTAAACGCTCATGTCCACATAAAAATGGCACGTGTACTACGGGGGGAAAGTTCTCACGTGTTTTATGATGTACCTGCCACTTCCTTAGAGACAAAAAAAAACAACACTTAAAGGATAAGTATACTGAAAAAACAAATAAAGTTTAAATGGTAGCTGAATCCCTAACTAACTTCCCCCCCCCCCCCTTTTTTTTTTCCTTCAGAGCCTACCTGTGCCCTTGTAAAGTGCTGGCCATCTTGGAACATGAATGAAGTCCAGTAAGCTCCGCCCCCAGACACTTGCTGGACCTCGTTTCCAACTTGTGCTCAAATATCCAGTGGCAGTTCAATCCGTGCGTGTGTGCACGGCGTAGTGTGTGCGTGACGTCAACGTTACGCCGTGCGCGTCATGACGTCACGCGCGCGCACGGATTGAACTGCCTCTTGATAAATTTGATATATACTACATGGTGTCCCTGAGTCTTAGAATCTGAAAATGGAGAACGGTTGCAGATACTTTGTTGTAATAGGCAGATAATGCTATGGTATGATCTGTAAAAAACTGTAGTCCTAATAAGAGTTCAACTATGGCCACATTTGTCTAATGTCTAATAACCCATATATTCATAAAATATGACCAGCTTCTCCTCCTGTGGTCAGTGACGTCAGAAAGAAGGTGGAGCTACAGATCCACTGTTGGGATGATAAAATAACTGCAAATCTAAGAGGATGTGATATAAAACCCCATTTGTACCATTGTTTTAAGGCATTTTAAGTAAATTGGGAAAGTTCGGTGTTTAGGTCTAAATAACATGGGAAGGGTATTGTAGTTTGAGATATATGCCCCCCCATACACAGCATCGGATTATCGATGCTGTGTATTGGAATATGTTCCGTGTGTTCAAGGATTTTGGACATTGAGTTAAAGGGCATGTGCATCCTTAAAACAAAAAAAATGGTGGCTTACTTTATCTGCCCGCAACCCCAACTGCTGTTTTTTACCATTTTATTATATACATATAGAAGTTTATTATGTACGGTAAGAAACTGTGTCCTCAACCTTTCAATTTGTTCTGGTGTTCCTCAGGCATCTGTGCTTGGTCACTTACCCATTAACCTATTTATAAATGACCTACTGTTGGGCATTGAGAGTAAAGCTTCATACGTGCGATTGCGGGGGCTGACCCACAACACACGATGTGTATGCATGGCCGTTTTACCCGATAATTGTACTGTGTATGGGCACATTGTCGTCCGAAACAGCCGTTTGGTCCACCTGGCGAATCGGGCAAGGATCCCCGACTGAAACGGCTGTGCATACACATTGTGCGTCACAGGTAGGCCCCGTGATCGGACGTGTGTTTGCACCTTAAGATGTCTCTCCCTTACAAGCTGTTTTAAATAAACTTAATTATCCTACAAAGTAGCAAATTAAGTTTAAAGGGTATGTTTAGTGACAAAATTCACTATACTCACCGAAACAACTTTACATTTTCTGAAACTACAATTTGAGACAAGTAAAATGATACCCTTTAACATATCCTTTTTCACATTAATTGAACAATGGTAGGTAAAGGAGCTATGTCTTACCTCCCATTCTTTAATTATCCAAACCAGAGAATGCGCGTTGTAGTGTAGTATAGTATAGCGAGAATGCAGTGAGAAAATGTAAGAGGAAACAGCGGAGGAGCGCAATCATGGGTAAGTTTAAAGGTTCCCCCTGCTGGCTCTTGTTTGATTAATTGAAGAGTGGGAGGTAAGACTTGTGAGTTATTGTGGACAATAGACTCAGTAGCTCTTAATGTTCGTACACATCATATCTGCTAACGCAAATAAAATTCTTTCCTGTATAAAAAGGAGCATAGCGTCAAAGGCACTGGGCGTAATTCTGCCTCTGTATAGAGCCCCTTGAAAGGCCTTATGTTGAGTATGCAGTGGAGTTTTGGGCAGCAGTCCATAGAAAGTATATAAAGAGTACAGAGACGGGCCACTAAACTGATAAAAGGAATGGAGAATGTGTGATGTGAAGATAGATTATCAAAGTTTGATTTGTTTTAACCAAAGAAAAGAGGCGTATGCGAGGGGATATGATAACTAACCCTATACAAAAATGTACGAGGGAACTAAAGCAAATAAGCAGGGTTTTTTTTTCCTCTACCAAGGATAAGTAAAACAATGAAGCCACCCATTTAGACTTGAGGAAAAGCCATTTCAGCTCAAGGAACGGTTCACTGTGAGGGCAGTAAGGGTGTGGAATGCTCTGCCTGAAAATTTTGTGTCTGCTGAATCTCTGAACACATTTAAAGGAGGTTTGGATGTGTTCATGGACAGGAAAAATACGCAGGGCTATAGCTGGTAACTGCATCTTGTGTGGGCATGTGTGTTTAGTTGGATGCTTGTTTGGTGTAGTAAGGGTCATGTACCATTTAAATGTAGGAGACAGATTTTGTTGTGTTGGGAGGAGCTGTGTTTTTTTGTGGAGGGGTTAAACTTGATGGACTGAAGTTTTTTTTTAACCCAAGATTAACTATGTACGTATATATTTTTTGTAGTCCTCAAATCACATGAACGAATCCCTACTGTCATTGTACCGTAAAGGGTTTCCTGACTCTCCCTTGGAGAATTCTTCTTCTACAAAAGATCTTCCAGATGCAAGCACTCCTGCACAGCCACCTAAGAATGTGCACAGGGGAATAGCAGGGCAGCCCCAGGATTCCGAGACACCAAGAGCTGGTTGGTTTATTGACAAAACTCCAAGCAAGGCAGTAGAGCGAAGTGTCGTCATAGATCTGTGTGAAGATGGTGCAGAGGAGCCCCCATCAGGATATAAGAAGGTACAGCAACTATAGCTCAGTGTTCAATGTAAACACAGACACATTTCAGTGGGAACAAGGGAGTAAACTTGGGAGTAAACAAGCAATCCTCATTTAGAAATGTCTCTAGGTCCCAGCTTATAATAAGCCTGATATTGGTATTATTTAGACAATTCCATAGTGTAATGTGTAAATTGTACGTTCACTAGGGATACTGTCTAACAGTTTGGTTTGATGTTTTGTTGCACCTTGTTCTTTGGCTCCTATGAGTGGGTGATGATAATGGGTTTTTTTTTTCCGTTCTACTTTGCACAGAAACCTACTGAACATTCCATCTTGGAAAGTGGAAAAAAGACGCCAAGGACCAAAAGAGGCTCAAGGTCAAAGGCCCAATCTAATGACTTTGATAGTGAAATAGCATCCCGCCTTCTGAACAGCAAAGGTGAGGAATCCTTGGTAATTGGACGTTGTAGTGGACATTGCCACCCACTGAATTCTGTTAGAATAACGAGGTATAGAGGGTAATTGGTGGATCTGTCAGCCACAGCATTTAAGGAGTTTCATTCAGTTGCTTAGTTAAATGAATGGATGACCATGTCCTGGCTGCACACAGCATTGTAGTGGGGGAATTTGTAAGGATGCATACACCTGTATGAGGCCATCTGTGTTTATAATGTGCACTGTTGAAATGAAAGGGTATAACTTGGGAAACCCTGTCTTGTGGCTGGTTGTATAATCTTGCATTTTGTGTACCAATATATATGCATAGGGTGATTCGACAAAGAACACCCTTTAAAGGGTATCTCCACCACTAAAATGTATTTTTTCCGTAGTGTAGGGCAACCCATCCTTCCCCCAACCGCCTGTTTACTTTTGCAAACAAATCCCCAGAAACTACTTACAGACCTTCTCTGCTCCCGGTAGGTGGGACCGGCAGCCGCCTCTTTGATTGGCTATTATTAAGTGATTTAGTGATTAAGTATCTTTCTGGAGTTTTTTTTGCAGACTTTAATTGGCGGTTGGGATGGTGTGCCCTACACTACGGAAAATGTCTTTAAATGGTAGGGCATCAAACAGCCAGAAGGGTTCTGGAGGGAGGGGAGGGGGGAGGGCTCCCCTGCATGGGCCAGAAACCTCTCGGAGGACAAGCAAGCATGACGGATGACTCACAGACACCTCCTACACTTTTTTCAACTTTGAACAAGCACTGCAGGATTACCATTTGGAGCAGGGATGTAAGTTAAGGATTTTTTTAAAACTACACAGTGGCGCCAGTAGTGGTTAAATTTTAGTTTTGGGGGTGGACTTGCCCTTTAAAGTGTCAGTACAGGCTAAATTCTGTTTTGGATAACGGTAAACAGAACAGATTCCCCTTTTCCATGTACTCCCAGCAGTCTTGGGACTATGATCCTGTCTGTACCTAGTGGCAAGAGGGGTTGCAAAGGGAAAAAAATCAGTTCACTAACTTTATAATTAAAGGGCTTTGCTTAGTTTAAGAGGGAAAGGAATTTAGTCTTAAAGGACAATTATACTCATGCAGTAACCGACTTCTTTCTGGCTCCTCCCACAATCATTGTCACTGACAATACTCCCATCCACGACATTAAGGAACATATGTTAATGAGGGATGGGGAGGGGCTTGAAAATTGTCAGTTACTGCTATTAAGCAGTCAGTTAATGCACAAGTATAATTCTCCTTTAACTTCCTATTCAAAGGGAAAAAACGTATTTATGGATGAAACCATAACATTGTCCCAAAGGACAAAGCATATTCACAAATTAAAACAAGCTGTGTCTCACCTCTCCCTTTGCTGTGGCTGCATGCTGATTTATAAAATGACCCTTTGGGTACTAGGGGTGAGCTCCCATAACCCAACTTTTTGTTTGAGGGGAGTTTAATGTACATAGTACCCTTCACAGCCTTGCCGTCTAGAAGCTGACAGCCAATCGAGTTACTACTCAGAGATCCTGCTTCTCTCGCAGAACAGTGACTTCAGAGTAGTATCTTTGCAAACATTCCTATCCCTGACAATTATATAACATTTTGCTTTTCATACAAAAAAGGAAAGTTATCTTTGCAGTAAAAAATGAAAGTAAGTCTGGGGAATTGCACTTGCAACATTGTGTACTACTGTCTTTCTAAACTACTACCCCACCAGAACTAATATATAGAATGTCAGTACATTTAGAGTTTTCTTTCCATAAGAACATAATGGAAACAAAAAGGCAGTAAAATCAGCTGACTATTTAGTATTATTCCTGGTGTGCTGTTCTTTGTGTCACTCGTGCTGGCTGGAAAATAAACTGCAGAGGCTTCTATATTGACATCTGTATAGAAAATACAGGGATGAGCCTCCCTTTCCCTGACAGAAAAGGGATTTCATTTTTTTTTCTTCAAACACATTCAATGCTCCTGTCCTTACAATGATATAATCCTTTGCTTTTCATACAAAAAACAGAAGTATTCTTTGCAGTGTATTTTTTAGCTAGCATGGCTGTGTGTTTTTAAATCTAGAGCTTTAGCTTGTGAGGCACCGCAGCACATGAAAGGTACACGGGTACATTTAGAAGCTGTATCTTCTGCTAGGAACAGAATTTGAATTTTTTTTTTTATTAAAATGATATATTTTATTTTTCCCCATGAAGGCAATTCACGCTGGCTGGTAAAGTAACTGCAGGGTAACAAGCATTTCATAGTCCTATCTTTCATATTGGTGTGGAGACATCTGTATAGAAATTACTGTGCATAGAGACAGTGAATACTGGGGTCAGGGATGTGGTTATTTGAAGATAACATGGGCTGTGAGTTGTACAACATGGAAGCCTTCTTAGTTACATAATCTATTTCTAACATGTATGTAAAAGCAACTTACTAGAGAAGAAGAATCTTAAGAATCTTACAATGTTTATGAAATAGCAATTTCTCTTTTCTCCACTTCTTCCTGACTCAATTTTAGGAAAACTCCCAGAATTGCAGAGTTCCTCTGTGAGGTTTGAGGATGTTGGGGGAAATGATGA
This sequence comes from Hymenochirus boettgeri, assembly GCA_019447015.1. Taxonomy (NCBI): domain Eukaryota; kingdom Metazoa; phylum Chordata; class Amphibia; order Anura; family Pipidae; genus Hymenochirus; species Hymenochirus boettgeri. The sequence continues at coordinate 35,459,348 of CM033473.1, forward strand.
CACACTCAAGGTGCTTTTTTTTTTCTTTATATGTCTGTCTGATTTCAGTCCATGTGGCTAATGTAGAAAGACAGCAAAAGGTTAATTCATGTTGTTAACCAATACTAACCAGTCAGATGTTTCCTAACTGCAGTAGACCGTTTTTACAGCTGATTGGTTGTTATGGGCTAATATCATTGACCCATTATTGCTTGATATTTGTTTTGCTTATATTGATTTAATTATACCAATAATTTGATTGTGGGCAGGGCCTTTAACAAGCAGTTCAAAAGTACATTTACCAGGGAAGCAGGAGACATTACACCTTCCTCCCCTTCTGCAGCCTGAGGCCTTTTTTGAGCTGCCAGCCACGGCATGAAAAGCTTTTTGTGACAGAATTACAGCAGGCCTTAGAATGCAAAACTGGAGGCAGGAGAAATGTCTCCTACGTTTCTAGTAGATGTATTTTTATTGATCTGAAAGTGCAGTTTTTTTTGGGCACTATCATGGAGATTCAATAAAAGTTCTTAGCATTAAAAATGGTGCTAATTTTTTCCCGACCAATCAGATCTTATACATTTGAAAGCTAACATCCGATTGGTTGGGGCTAAATTAGACGCATTTTTAACAATAACTTTTATTGAATCTCCCTGATATTTGTTGATGTTTAATTTCACTTATTTATTGTTCTTTTGTGTAGTTATACATATTTGTTTTGCTATGGAGTTGCAGTTAGGGAATTATGTGTCTTAAGCTAGGTACACACAGTCCAGATTTCTGAAAGATGACAGACAGGATCTGCAAGATCCTGTCTGCCATCTGTCTGCCATCTTTCAAAGATCTGCATACACACAGTCCGGGACTGTGTGTTTCCATCGGCCGCGCTAGACTCCTCTATATTGAGTCTAGCGCGGCCGATGGAAATTTTCGGCCTTTCCTGAACGAGCGTTCGGCCGACCCGATCGTTCGGTGGCCGCGCGCTCGTTCGGGAAACAAAGGTACACACATAACGATAAAGCCCCGATACAGTTGGATCCGACGGTATCGGGGCTTTATCGTTACTGTGTGTACCCAGCTTTACAGTTACTGCTTTGTTTATATTTATTTGCTTGGCTTTAAACAGAAAATAAAAACTTGGTAAAAAAAACCAAATCCTTGTTCTAAATGAACCTGTTAAATTAGGAATGTTACAGAAATGTAAGTAATTGGTATATTCCTTAGAAAACGTTAATCTACCACTGCCTGGTAATTGAACCAACCGTGCTCAATTTCAGGCTGGGTAGAACTAGACGATATTTCAACCCCATTGGGATTGGTCACCACAACAATCGGAATTCCAAATAGAACTGGTCAAAGCTTCCCACCTGGCGATCTTTTTGCAGATTTCCCCTTGAAATCTGTGGGAGATGGGGGCATGAAGATATGGTCAGTGAAAAATATTTTGCCTGGTACGATCTTTATTTTTCAGATTAACTGCTTTGATATTGATGAGCAGTCAATCAGAAAAAGGGCATACATGATCGATATTTACCGAACCACTCAAAATATTGGCCCCGTGTATCGGAGGCTTAACTATTAACGATAAGAAACCAATCAGCAATTGTTATAGAGTAAACGTTTTTGTTTGTATCTAATGGGACCAGTCCCGTGCCAGGAATTGTTTGTTTTGGGTTCAAAATTAGCCTGGGTCCCTGTTGTAGCGATCATGGGTGTGTAGAGCATTATAGAACTAATCAACATACAGGTATAGGGAGGTCGATTGGATGTGGATATGATTGAAAATTTCTGTCTGTATCTGCTGTGCAATCCGATATATTGTATGTGTATGGTCACCTTTAACCCCCTAGTAGAGACTGGTACTTCTACAATTACCTGATGTGCATTTCCCAAGACTATGGGGAGTCTCAGCCCTACTGGGTATGAAATCTATATACTACTATAGATCAGACTGACCAAGGAGGATAAAGGACGTGTCTTAAACCTATTTTATTCTCCTGTCTCTTGCAGGAGGTGTGTAAGATGCTGATTCACATGCGACACCCTGAGGTTTATCAGCATCTTGGGGTTGTGCCCCCTCGGGGATTTCTTCTTCATGGACCACCAGGATGTGGGAAAACCTTATTGGCTCAAGCAATTGCTGGGGTAATAATGACTTCTGGTTTTATTTATTTATTTTTACAAGATTTTCTGTTAGACCGTAGGAGGAGCTGTGTGCCAATAAGAAGCTTGATGTGAAAAATAAAAACACTCTCTGCAATTTCTTTGTGTGTTGCCCTCTCGGTCCTAATTTTTATCATTGAAACTGAATTGATTAATATGCAGAAATCTTACTAGAATCTAAATTCCAGATTTTTGAAGGTTTTGGGGTCATAAAACTCGGTGAAGAAGATCCAGACAGAACTATACAAAGTATAGAAGCTGATTTGTATTTTACAGGAACTGGATCTTCCAATGCTAAAGGTTGCAGCCACTGAAATGGTATCGGGTGTTTCTGGGGAGTCGGAGCAGAAACTTAGAGAACTTTTCGATCATGCTGTGGTGAGTCGTGAATCTTCATATCTTTGACAGCCCTTTTACTGTGGGTTTGTTAAGAGAGATGTTTACCCTTAAACAGATTTTCCTGATCAATTGCACAGAAACCAGTGACTAAAATGTTTTTAAATGTATTCCTAAAGAGAATTACATCTGTATGTAGTTGAGCCTTCCAGTTACTTCTACCTCCTTTTCCACAAGCCACTGGCTCAGTCATGCTCAGTATGGTAGACCTCTAATTTGTTTTTATTATCTTTGTTGAAATAAACCTATTGTGAGCATTAATATCCAGTGGTGTAACTACAAACCTTAGGGCCCAGATGCAAAATTTGTAGCCACTCATGTGTCAAGACCCACACTAGGCAGCACCAATGTCACCTCTCAGAGTAAAAATACCAAAAATAGAGCCCTTTAAATACCAAGAATAGTCCACATTCATCAAATGGGGTAAAAATAATAAAATCAGGGGCATAGAAAGGTCAAATGGAGGCTACTTCGTATGTTCTTCATAGTGGTTGCTATGCTAATGTCTTGTATTTTGTAGGAGGATAGTTATAAAGTATGGGCCCAAGTGCAGTTGCTCCTCCTGATACCCTAGTTTCTTCGTCTATGCATATGCCTGCTCTGCTGTCTTCTATGTACCGTATATACTCGAGTATAAGCCGACTTGAGTATAAGCCGAGGTACCCATTTTACCTCAAAAAGTAAGAAATGACTCGTGTATAAGCCGAGGGTTGAAATTATGACCACTACTGCCTTTTAATACTGTACTTATTTGCCCTTTAAATGGACAGCAGTAGTCCCATACAGTAATGGCCAAATCCAGTATGGCTATTACTGTATGGGAACTCTGCTGTCCATAAAAAAAGCCTCATTCCTTGGCACTCCAGATGTTTTGGAAACTACAACTCTCAGCATGCTTTAGTAGCTGGGAGTTGTAATTTCCAAACACTGCAGTGCCAAGGAATGAGGCTTTTTTTATGGACAAACATAGAGAAGATAATCAATGCACATTCCTTGGCCCCATACAATATCATATTATCTGCACACTGGCATACTTTATAAACAAAGGGGTTTAAGTATACATTACTGTGATCACTTGAATGAAAAGCCGCCCAACCACGTCAAGGTAACCCCAGTCTGGAAGGTCCTAACTTCTAACCTTTTTTACTTTAATTACCATTAGCAAACTTTTGCATTTCTCATTCTTACACACTGGATCCATATAACAGGTTCTCTCACTTCCCCCCCAGCCCTTTGGCTTTTTAAAATGAGGGAAGAGGCCATCCAGTGCTTTATATTAAAGGCATAGGACCTCCCATAAAAGGGGCGTGTTGGGGTGCTATTACAAGTTAGCTTGAACATAGCGATCGGCAGCCGGAGAATTCACAATTATTTACTGTGACCCGAGTATAAGCCGAGGTCGAGTTTTCAGGCTAATTTTAAAGGTACATGTTGATTTTCTTCCTGTGCTCAGTATCTGTCCTTTTGTGAGACGCCCTATACATTCCTAGTATGGTGTGTGTTAGTTAGAGATGGACTTGAACCCGAGTTCTAGCCGAACTTATCGAGTTCGAACGGACTCGGACTTCTCGAACTATCCCAGACCCGAATTTCTCAGACTTTCGATAATTATCGAATTCGAAAATCGAACGATCTTTGAATCGTTTATGGGATAATCATCGAATGTTCGAATTGTTTATGGGATAATTATCGAACGTTCAAACGCGGGAGCCTAAAGTACCGTGTGTGAGAATAAAATCTATTTTTTGGGGGGGGATATTCTGGACATTCAACCGTGTTCCCCAGGAACATAAAGTTACCATTGATATTTTAATTGTATTTAATTAGAACTTTTCAAACTATTTGACTCCTGTTGACTTTAATGGGTCCGTTTTCGAACTTTCCATATAGTTCGAAAATGGACTGAACTTTCGGAAGTTGGGCCATCTCTAGTATTAGTGCACCTGTACCTTTCACATCCACCACTCAAAATGAAATTAAACACAAAAAATTCAGCTTTAATGCATGTCAGTACTCGGAACGGGGGAAATGAATTATTATGTGGAATCTATCTTTCTTTTGCAGTCCAGTGCTCCATGTATCCTGTTCATTGATGAGATTGACGCAATAACCCCTAAAAGAGAAATGGCCTCCAAGGACATGGAGAGAAGGATTGTGGCCCAGTTACTGACCTGTATGGATGGTTAGTGACATGTTTTCCCCCCCGTATGTGAATGATAGGAATGTAACCATTCGTTCTACTTTGCTTTACATGGGCACTTTGTAGATATTTCTTTAATAAATGTTACATGTGAGAGAATGTATAGCTCATATTGCCATTGCCTGTGTGGTGTTAAATGGTTCTTCACAAATGTCATTGCTGCACCGTTTATTTGAACTAATGTATTACTTAGGCTACTTTTCCTTTGTCCAAGTTTGTAAAATTCCCTGGACACCAAATACAGATCGTAGCAATTTATGGCTTTGTATAAATACTTATAATTGGGAAACTGGGCTCCAATCCTCTCCTCCCTATGACATTATCCCCCACTGAACCAGGGTCATTAATGCTCAACAGATTCCATAGGTATATGCCATCCCACACACATATTCTCACCTTTTACTAAATCAAATGAGCCAATGCCAACCGACACAAATTAACCAATGGGGGTACATACAAAAAATAGAATCCTAGTGCACATCCAACTAATTTGCTTACATTTAACATTACCAGTGAATTGCGACTTAAAAATCCTGCCAGTGAATTTAAAGCAATTAGTTCAATAACTTGGCCAAATTATTTTAAGCCCAGCAACCACGTCACGGTTTGCTTTATTCTGCTGGGTCCTAACCTTTAACCGTAGTAAATTTTACCTTCGTAAGAGACGTAATTTTATCTTGTAAATCTTTTATCTTTGTAAATAATTGTTGCTACTGAATAAAACAATTTGAAAGCTTATTATCTTACAAATGCGAACTGATAGCCAAACAGGACATTGGTCTCACAGCTAAATGTAGCTGGGTAAACACCATGGAATTAATTTGTCACTAGCAAGCGGACTGCCTAAAAGACACACTGTTGGTCGTGTCGTGTGAAAAGGAGCCTTGGCCAGCAGCTCCCGCGACTGAGCTTGTGGTCCATAAAGGTGTCAGCCGTGGTTTACCAGCGTGTCCAATTACGATATCAGTCATCAGCGCCCAAAAAACATCCATTAGTTTGGTCCGATAAACTGATGCATTGAAATGTTGGATGGTCGACCCCAACTATAAAATTGTGTGTGCGCAGCCTAGACATTTAACAGCAGGACTAAGGGAAATTTGGCAATTTTAGTGCTGTATATTACCAATATAATATTTTTTTTTTTTTTTGTAGACTAGTAATCCAAGCACTAGCAACTAGTAATTCCGTTATTTTACTCAAATTGCAGTTTTATATCTTAATACAACCCCCAGCCTAATTTCCATTCTACTTACCTTTTCCAAGGATGCCTCTATAAAAAACTAGGTTTGGGGGGGACTTATATACCAAATTTAGTTGAGAGGGTGAAGGTGCCCTTTAAATCAAAATATGCTCTTTGATTCCTGGTTGCTACTCATCACTGCATTCAGAAAATAGATTCATTTTAATTCATTTTTAATTGATCTTAGTTGAGCTTTCGATTTGGGGTTCTGTTTCATACAAGCCTGTGCATGTGTAGTTGGCAATTGCAACAAAGAATTCATTTTCAAAATGGTGAATAGCAAATAGTGTGTGTTGTATCTTGTCTCCTCTGGGGGGAGCCAAAGAGCCACCTCTGTCTTAGAAAGGGAAAGCAAAATTTCTATTGGAGCAGCTCTATTATTTTCTATAATAATAAGAATATCAATTATTACCACCACTTTTAGTTCCATTTGTGGGTTGATTTGAGAACTGTGAGGTTAACTGTGATAATGGATGAAATTATTTTCCTACATGCAGAGCAAGATCAGCATATATTTTTTTGCTGATGTTTTGAGTGAATGTTATTGCCATTTATTAGGAGTACTTTGGAATATAGCATCTTTCAGTTGTTAAAATGCTATTCCAAAGATCACTAACCAGACTAATGCTGGCCATATGCTATTTAGACATTTGATAGACTCGATAAGTTACTTTTGTAAAGTGTATCAAATGTCTAAAGATGGACTTACCTTCCCGGTGGTTTTACCTCCCAACATTCCTCGTTCTGACTCATGCATTTGTGTTTGAAAGTTGATTGCAAGAATGATCGGACTTGTCAGAATCTCTGTCAAACTTCGCAGAAACATTTAGAGGTAAAAGATGGTAAGAAATACCAACCAGTGTGTATCAGCCCATAAACTCGTATGTATTTTATTTCTTATATAGCGCTACATATTCCGCAGCGCTTTACAATTATTTACTCAATTTACATCAGGCCCTGCCCCACAGAGCTTACAATCTAATCACTTCTATGTACACATACAACGTATCAGTATGTCTTTATGATTGTGGGAGTGCCCGGAGGAAACCGTGCTGCCCCTATGTCCATTCAGCAAGATGAGACTTTCAGAGAGATGTAATAAAAGTTCTTACCTTAAAAAATGGTGGCAATTTTGCCCCAACCAATCAGATGTTGGCTTTCAAATGGTAAATAACGTGATTGGTTGGGGCAAAATTAGCACAATTTAGCTCCCATTCTGCAATTAATGTTACAGGAGCCGAGAACGAAGATTGTAAGACCTGCAAATGCGTGCCCTCGCTGACTCATCTGACAGGTCCTCTGACAGGTCCCTACTGCTTTTGGGTTAACTATACTGTAGCGCTTTATGGGGGCAAAAATGACAGACCACAATGTTGCTAAACTACCACCGTTGGTAGAAACGGAAAAATTTCAGTCTGTCGTCATCGTTTCCCTTTATTTCAAGTAGAACACAGCCAATTTATCTGGGCCTGACTAACTAATTCACGTGGAAGGGGGTTTAGGAGGTCAATTAAGAGATCAGGGGTAGTAGTTGTAGTTGCATTTGTATGGATGCCTATAAAGGACAATTATAAGTTCCTTCCTCAATCCTCTTCCCACTATGTGAAGTACACAGGCTGAGGACCTGAACTGCTAAGCCCTTACCCATGGGTACGCTTTCTATCTCAAGTTATACTTACCAAAACAATCCTTCGCTGCTCCGGTCTATTTTCATGTTTTCAGGCATCCCCAGATCTGGGGCATGCTATACACTGGTTGTGTCACTGACAATCTGAAAGTTAAATCAGAACGACCAGGGAATCTTTTGGTAAGTATAACTGGAGATAGAAAATGTATCAAGGGGTGAGAACTTAGCAGTTCAGGTCCTCACACTGGGTACTTGTAAGAGGGATGGGTGTAATGAGGCAATACATTTTTTATCTATGGCTTCCACCTTTAGTGCTGAAATAAAGCTAGGTACAGATGGGAAGATTACACCAGACGCTCCAGCAAACGTTCTGTGTCTGTACCAAACGTAAGGATCTGCATCTTTTTTTTTTGTGTTTACAATAAAAGCAGTAATAGTTGGTCACTTTAGTGTCTGATTGGCATTTAAAGTTTGCATGTAACTAAACTTCATTTATTTCTCCGGTAATTACATGTAACACATTCTTTAATAATGTAGGGTAGGGGTATGGAAGGGGGTAGGAGGGGACATTCTCAACCTGTCACTTTATATAATAGCAATAATAATTGGGGGGGTCTATTGCCATCAACTTTAGTTTATCCCGTGTGTCCTAGTTCCAATAAAAATCTATTCTTTAAATACTTTTTCTTTCTCACCCTATTTTAGACTTGAACGGTCTGGCTATCACTGCACAGGTCTTTGTGATTGGAGCTACAAACCGCCCAGATTCATTGGACCCAGCGCTGAGGCGAGCAGGAAGATTTGACCGTGAAATCTGCCTTGGGATTCCTGATGAAGGGGCCAGACGAAGGTAAAATGCAAGAAATGCCACAGGGGTAGGTCAGTATGCTGACATTGGCAGGAATTGCTTTCCTGAGTATATTTGCAATTATTTTCATTATTTTTTTTTACATAGTTGTGAAGATAATTACATTTGTATGTGTGTTATGGAAGTAGCATCCCCAGATCCTCAGCATTTCCTGTTTCCTGCTCTGAAACCCTGTGACAGTAGCAATCTGTTTTGGTTCTGGGGTAATGTAGAATTCTCTTCCACTGCGAGCCCCCTCTCGGATTTCTTCTTTGGCCCCTTTGTGTGGACAAAAGTAATGCATAGAGAGGATAAACTAAGATCACACAGAGACAGACCTAGCAATATATGCTTTGTGTTGTTAAATGAATATATCCACATTTTAGAATTGATTGTTTTTTGTTTTTTTTTACCCCAGAATCCTTCAAACATTGTGCCGCAAACTGAAACTCCCAGAATCCTTTGACTTTGGTCGTCTGGCTCACCTAACTCCAGGGTATGTAGGGGCAGACCTGATGGCACTCTGCCGAGAGGCAGCGATGGGAACAGTGAACAGGGTTCTGATACAGCTAAAGGACAAGCAGACACCTGCAGAAGCAACAGTGGAAGAAACTGGTTCCCAGTCAGGAGATGTTTTCGTGAAGGCCCAGGCCCAGGAAACAGGACCAACTCAGGTAACACTTTTGGTGATTGGATTGTCATTCATGTTGGTATCCCAGGATCTTTAGGTATTTGGCTGAACATCAAATAAGCCAGGATGAAACTCCAGGATATTTGCAAATCCGGATGTCAGGTTGTCAACCCACGGTTACTCTGGCTGTTGTTGGAATTTTGTATAATTTGTCTCTACCTCCTCAGCTTCCTCTTCACCAGCAGTGTTGGCACTAAAATACCATCATCTTTGGCAAGCAACTAGAATGCCACAACTATTACCTCCCTGTCCCACACACAATGTTTATATATTGGTGCATGTTGGCGTGTGTTTACATGTATGTATATACTGGGGATCCATAAAACTATTTCTACAGCTTTGTTTACAGGATGAGCTCCACCGGTTATTGGAATTGCTTAAAGAACAAACCCCTTTACCTGAGCTGCAGCTGCTGAACCTCTGCATTGAGATGGACGATTTTCTTAGTGCTTTGCCCTCTGTTCAGCCCTCTGCCAAGAGAGAAGGGTTTGCAACTGTCCCTGATGTAACCTGGGCAGATATAGGAGCCCTGGAAGAAATCCGAGAGGAACTTACCATGGCGATTCTGGTGAGGGAGGGGCTTTCTGTCTGGGTGGGATGAGAAGGCTTATGGGGCCCATACACAGACCAATCCCAATCGTACAATCGGAATTGGTCCAATAAAAATTTCCCATCGATTGGCCATACACGAACCGATGATTGTACGATATCGGGATATTTTGTCTGTAATATGGAACACCGATAACATACCCTCCACATACAATATATTGGTCCATGGGACTCTTGGATCTCCTAACAATGGTCATTGAAAGAGTCTTTTTTCCCCCCCCCAGTATTGGTCCTACCAGTAATCTTGTTGAAGTTTGTTAACATGATTCCCTTTTTTCTGAAGGCTCCTGTAAGGAATCCTGAGCAATTTAAGGCTCTCGGCCTGAGTGCACCAGCTGGTGTTTTACTTGCTGGACCCCCTGGCTGTGGCAAAACTCTACTGGCAAAGGTAAGAAGAACAGTGATACGGTAACAGTAGTTTTGGACTATGCAGCCATTGGGCCATCAAACTGCTGTTACAGCTTTTAGGGACAGTGACATTGTTATGATATTTCAAACTTAAATCTGTTTGACAGGGCTCAGTACAGTGTAAAATCTATTGAAGGCAAACTACATAACTATAATCCCTAAGTAGCTAATGGGTGTAACACTCCTGAAATAAGTAGCTTTGTGATGAAATTAACTGTAAAAGTGGCCATAGATGTGAACGTTAATGGATAAATCTCGTCGGGGAACGTTCATGTGTTGGGGCTGTTCCCGACCGATCGGAGTGCCGGCGAACTAACCTAGCCGGCACTCCAATTTCCATTGGTCAGTATTGGCTCCCCTTACTTGAAGCAGAGGCAGCTGATCCGATTGTGTGGTGAATGGCCACACGGCCAACCGATCCCCATACCGCGTATTAGGATCTGTGGGGTCCATGTGTGTTGTTCCCGCAGCATGTGTGCCGACAGATGCCAATGTGATCAGATACCAATGTAATCTGTCGGCACACATGCTGTGGGATCGCATGTGCATGGCCAGCTTAATTCTGTAGGGTTATGAGATTTAATGATTTTTGCAGCGATCTGTTTCCTATTGGCCACCCTGTAGTTCATTATTATTCTGGCAATAAGGGGGAGCCAGAGAACTAGAAACACATTCAGAGCAAGAATTTGACAGATGTAATGCCAGTGAGAGAAAATTATCCTGCAGCAAGTTCAGGACATCATTGCCTTTTTCTGTGTTGGCAGTTCCACTACACTAATTAATGTCAGGGTAATTAAATTGGCCGGCATTAACCTAGTGTTCCTGGAGTGGAGGGTTTATTTGTGGTTTTTAAAGCTAAAGGGTCACTATACTCAAACAACTTTACATTATCTGAAACTATAATTGGAGAGAAGTAAAATCGTGGTACTCACATATTTATTTATTTGTGCTTGCTTTGTCATTAAATTATTAATGTTTAGTGAGTGCTCCTAATTGCCCCCACCCTCCCTTACTCACTGCCTTTTTGTAGTGTCTGCGACACTTATAAGTTCTGCACAGCCTCACCATGGTCACTGCTCTGCTTACACATCTCCCCCTCCCACCCCCTGCCTTCTTTTCTCTGCTGATTCTCTTAATTGTTGCAGAAAGTGTGCTGGCAGGCAGCTAAAGATCCTAATAAGAGGTCATTAATGGGTCACATATTACAATTTCTTTCCCTGTAAATGCGGTGATTAAAATGATGATTTCTCAGGATCTACAGCTCATATTTAAAATCTGGAAAATGTTTTGAAGTAGTGGAAGCTTTCTGTATACTTTTTGAAAATTCAATTTTTTTGAGTATAGATACCCTTTAACCAAATGTGATCTAGTGTGGCATTTTGCATATAATTCCCTTCTATTACAGGCTGTAGCCAACGAATCAGGACTCAATTTTATTTCTGTGAAAGGCCCCGAGCTGCTAAACATGGTGAGTTCCTTTTCAGAACATTGATAAGTTATCACAGGTACAAAGTTTACCCAGTATGGGTTTGATAAGGCACAGGCCATGGTGACTTTGTAGCAGGAATTCAGATTTAAATGGGAGGTTCACCTTTAGGGGAAATAACCAGGAAATAGAACATTTATAATAATTGCTGACATATAGTTATAATTAGTTTTCTATGGAATTCTATTTTCTGCAGTACTGGAATTGGTGAACTTACAGGTTGTTATTTTATACCTTTTATTTTTATCTCGTTCTTTATTGCAGTATGTTGGTGAGAGCGAACGGGCAGTGCGCCAGGTCTTCCAGAGGGCTACCAATTCCTCACCTTGTGTGATATTTTTTGATGAGATTGATGCACTGTGCCCTCGGAGGTCTGGCCATGATGTGAGTAATGAATCGAACAAGTGATCTGCCCTGTCTCATTCACTGGAATAAGCAGTGTTGTCTTTTTGCACTGTTGTTGGTACTTTTTAAATCCAGCACTCAGGTGTGTTAGAGGCTACAGTACATGTAACAGCACTGTGTGTGTTTAGTTGCCCTAAAAGAAGCTATCAAATGCCAGCTTTTGTGCAGCCCTTTTAGATGAGTCCTGGACTCCTTCTGCACTGTCCTATGAGAAGACACACTCCTTGCAATGCACATCTTCCCATTGATTACATTGCATCTTTAGTGGAATGGACAGAAAACTTAGTGGTGAGCACATTGCAGCTAAGAGGGGGAATGGATTCCACTTAAGTCCTACTTAAAATCCAGTTTTATGCAGTCAGACTGATTATAGCGCAGAGGAGGCAGTACAACTTGTTGCCATATGCTGGTGTACACGATTGGGAAATGTCAGGAATCTTTATTAAAATACCAACCCGTAGGTTGCAGGTTTTCACATCCTAAACACATTTCCATGGTTGAAATAATACAAGCCAGTCAGCAGCAAACAAAGAAAAGACTGAGCAGTTGCATGTATTCAGTCCACCACTAGGGCTCCACTGCCCCACACCTTCCCCATCTGGTAGTCACTTTCTGCTAGCTTCTCTGCTCCTTCCACCCTAGTGGGTGAAAGCACAGGTAACAACATACGTGTTATGGAGACTGCCGATTTGAAGGCTTTAGGCCTAACCACATTTCATTTTCTGCTGGTTACACTTTTCACCTTTTAGATGTTCCCCTTTTCCGATGAATGTTCTATTATTACACTTGCCATGGTACAGCAGACGTGATGACAGCAGAAAAGAACCAGTTATACAGACTAGTTTGTTGTGTTACTGATGATAAAAGTGAAGTGGGGTTGGACCTGTGTCTCTTAAGCTGGGTACACACGATTAGATATTTCGGTCCGATCGACTGATAGTTCAGTGTATCGGACCGAAATTATCGAATCCGAATGTGCCCATGTCCGATCGACCGTTCGTCCGAATCGGACGAAAGGACGATCGGACAGGGTGGAAAACCTCGTCCGATCGTGCGGTCCTATATGGACCGCACGATCGGTCGCGGTGACTATCGGACGCGGCTGCTTTTGCCGCGACCGACAGTCCTTCCTCCTGGCCACCTGTTCAAAGTATCGAACGGTCGGTCAGGAGGAAAAATCGCTAGGTGTGTACCTAGCTTTCCAAACACATTGAAGCAAATTCAACCAACCGAGAGCAACATAACCTTGAACCTCTTTAAAATAATCTAGAACCTCCATTCCTTTTAGTACTACCCAGTCTATGTCTACATGGGCTTTAGTAAAAAATGGCCCCTGATAAGTTGAGCAGTTGAAAAAAAATAGCATTTGTGTGCAATTACTGTATTTACATGTTTTATTGGAAGATGCCTCTGCCAAAACAAAAGCAGCAGTTAAAGGACAATTATACTGTATTTTGTAAACACTCCCAGGGGGACCTCAACCACAAGGTTCTCACCTCTAGATTTTGACTATTCACCTCAATCAATGTTTTTCAAACTCCCTCTGCTACTACCAGTCTCGTCCGGCTCCTACTATTAATCCGGGACTGCTTCTGGTCTGGCCAATGGGAAGAAACTTCTTGTGGCGCTCAAGATGTTGGAGGTGGGGCCAGGACTGGCAGTAGCAGAGGATGTTTGACCGCTTCTATTGGGGTAAATGCTACAAACCCAGGGGTGAGGTCCTAGCAGTTTTGTTCCTTACTATGGATACTATTATTTGGGGGATTTATGGGACTGGGGTGCAAAATACAGTATAATTATCCTTTACATGGAAAATGGAAAGGGTATGTCCATCCTTAAAAAAAAAAAAAAAAATTTAAAAAAAAGTGGCTTGTCCGTTATCTGCCCGCAACCCCAATAGATATTTTACCAGTTTATTACATGTATTTTTACCAGATATTTAATGATAAGTTCTATTCCTTTCTGGCAAAGGTATCTGCCTCCTCTGCTCAAAGAGCTTTTTATATGCTTGAGCATGTGCAGAGGAGGCAGCAGGTTAAACAGCAGTCAATCATTGGTCGTGATGTCAGCAGTCACAGCCTTGGTTAACTGCAAGGGAGAAGGAGCCAGCTTACTCTTCTAGAATGGGGACAATAATTATCCTTTAAATATCTGGTTAGTAATACAGGTAATAGTGCAAAATATATAATTTGGGATTGCAGGCAGGTAGTTGACAATTTTTTGTGTGAACATGCACTTTAAAGGGGAAAATATAAACAAAAGTTTTTCTTTTAAAGTTTTAGCAAGTTTTGGTTTTGTTTCCTTGAAACCATTGTGTTGAGAAATCACCATCTTTACATTACTTCCTGCTGCAAATTCTCACCTACAAAATAAATATTGTGTAGGAAGGAAGGGCAAGTGATGACTGCAGCATTGCCTATCTCCTATACAGTCAGGGTGGGGCATTGTTTTTCTGTCTATATTTGTGTTAACATGTCTGTGCTTTTTATTTTATCTGATGGCCATTTTTTAAAACCCTGCTCTTGCATGCCTTTAGCTGGGTACACACCATGCAATTTTTCGGTCCAATTAACCGGTACATTGTATCGGTCAATCGGGCCGATAATATTGCATGGATTTTTGGGCAGACGTGACCAACGTCCAACCGTTTGGAAACCCACGGCCGATCGCGTGGTCATCTCGGTTGTGGCTAACTGACGGGTGTGACTGCTTTTGCCACGACCGACAGTCCTTCCTCCTGGCCGGTCAGAAGGGAGAATTGTCACATGTGTACCCACCTTTATACGACTGCACATGCAGTGGTGCTGTAATCATCCCAAGATGATGTTCAAAAAGCAGATTTAACAAAGGCCAAGTACCCCCTTTTTCTGCAACTCTTCAAAATAAAGGAACTGTAAACTCTTATAATTTATATAAAAAACAATTAGTAGGAAAGACTTTCCCTTTAAATAAACATCCAATCAGTGACCAGAAAGAACAAAGATTTAATCTTTGACAATCTAGCACGTGGACAGTCTAGACATTGTCTAAAGCTGGGTACACACGATGAGATATTTCGGTCCGATTGACCGATAGTTCAGTGTATCGGTCGATCGGACCGAAATTATTGCATCTGAATGTGCCCATGTCCGATGGACCGTTCGTCCGAACCGGATGAAAGGACGATCGGACATGGTGGAAAACCTCGTCCGATTGAGCGGTCTTCTATGGACCGCACGATCGGTTGCGGTAACTATCGGACGCGGCTGCTTTTGCTGCGACCGACAGTCCTTCCTCCTGGCCGACCGGTCGAAAGTATTGAACGGTCGGTCAGGAGGAAAAATCAGTAGGTGTGTACCTAGCTTAATACTCTTGTTTTGCTGTACAATGTCCTCTCCCTTAGTAATATGGTAACAGAGACCGCTTAAAGGGCATCAAATTAAAATAGATATAAATACCCCAAAACCACATAGCTACAATGGTTAGAAAGCGACAGATACAGGACTAACCCAGCAGGGAAATGAAAGCTCTTTTAACAAGCTTGCAGGAGTCGGCTTATGAATTGGCATCCAGCGTGGGAGCGGGAGCCTCTATATTGCCATAATAATTGCATTTACACCAGCATAAAATGAATCTGTCCATAATAAAGACATATTTGTAATGAATATTTAAAGGAGAATGAAAGTCTAATAATTGGCTGTAGGTTTAGGAGATGTCCCCATATTTTCATTGTTGAATACAATTCCAGTTATTAATGCCGTCTTCTCCTTTAAAGGGAATGAAACCCTCCCCACAGAGATACATATTTGTTGAAATGGAAGCACAATTCTTTTTGGGAGATAGGAGCACTTTCTACCATATTGCCTTATAAGCCACAATATCAGTAACCCAATTTGAGCGCTGAGGTGCTCCTCCAGGATCGCTCATCTTTACAAATATTGTATGTTTTGGTTTATTGAGTCTCCTGCTGCCATTAAAAGAATCAAACTAAACCAGACCAATTAGGTTCTTTCTGCATTGCCCACAAAACCGCCATAAACATCACCTGAGGCCTGGTAAATATGTGCACAATGTCCGCTTACCATGTCTACTTTGTGTGCATCTTCCTGCCCTACAGTCTGGAGCCAGCGTAAGAGTCGTGAACCAGCTTCTTACTGAAATGGATGGACTGGAAAGCAGATGGCAAGTGTTCATCATGGCAGCAACTAACCGGCCAGGTGGGAGATGCAGCACATTGCATGCTAATACTATACACAGCACTGTACATACATGTCTATGCACAATACAATGTGGTTATAGTCCTGATACCACTACACACAGTGTAACTCCTTACTTGTGTCCCCACCACTACTATACACAGCCCTGTACCTTCATTATATCCCTAACACTGCTAGACACAGGCCTGTACCTTCATTATATCCCTAACTCTGCTAGACACAGCCCCGTACCTTCATTATATCCCTAACACTGCTAGACACAGCCCGTACCGTCATTATATCCCATTACACTGCTAGGCACAGCCCCGTACCTTCATTATATCCCTAACACTGCTAGAACAGCCCTGTACCTTCATTATATCCCAACACTCTAGACACAGGCCTGTACCTTCTTATATCCCTAACACTGCTAGACACATCCTACATGCAGCACAGCCCGTACCTTCAGTATATCCCTAACAATGCTAGACAACAGGCCTGTAACTATTATATCCCTAACACTGTAGACACGCCCTGTACCTTCGTATATCCCTAACACTGCTAGAACACAGCCTGTACTTCGTTATATCCCTAACACTGCTAGACACAGCCCGTACCTTCATATATCCCTAACACTGCTAGGCACAGCCCCGTACCTTCATTATATCCTAACACTGCTAGACACAGCCCCGTACCTTCATTATATCCCTAACACTGCTAGACACAGCCCTGTACCTTCATTATATCCCTAACACTGCTAGACACAGCCCCGTACCTTCATTATCCCTAACACTGCTAGACACAGCCCGTACCTTCGTTATATCCCTAACACTGCTAGACACAGCCCTGTACCTTCATTATATCCCTAACACTGTAGACACAGCCCTGTACCTTCATTATATCCTAACACTGCTAGACACAGCCCTGTACCTTCGTTATATCCCTAAACCTGTAGAACAGGTCTGTACCTTCGTTATATCCCTAACACTGCTAGGCACAGCCCCGTACCTTCATTATATCCCTAACACTGCTAGACACAGCCCCGTACCTTCATTATATCCCTAACACTGCTAGACACAGCCCCGTACCTTCATTATATCCCTAACACTGCTAGACACAGCCCTGTACCTTCGTTATATCCTAACACTGCTAGACAAAAGCCCTGTACCTTCGTTATATCCCTAACACTGCTAGACACAGCCCTGTACCTTCGTTATATCCCTAACACTGCTAGACACAGCCCTGTACCTTTTATATCCTAACACTGCTAGACACAGGTCTGTACCTTCGTTATATCCCTAACACTGCTAGACCAGCCCTGTACCTTTGTTATATCCTAACACTGCTAGACACAGCCCTGTACCTTCATTATATCCCTAACACTGCTAGACACAGCCCCGTACCTTCATTATATCCCTAACACTGCTAGACACAGCCCCGTACCTTCATTATATCCCTAACACTGCTAGACACAGCCCTGTACCTTCGTTATATCCCTAACACTGCTAGACACATCCCTTTTTTATGGATATAACGAAGGGACAGGGCTGTGTCTAGCATGTTAGGGATATAACGAAGGTACAGGGCTTTGTCTAGCAGTGTTAGGGATTAACGAGGTACAGCTGTGTCTAGCAGTGTTAGGGATATAACGAAGGTACAGGGCTGTGTCTAGCAGTGTTAGGATATAACAAAGGTACAGGCTGTGTCTAGCAGTGTTAGGGATATAACAAGGTACAGGGCTGTGTCTAGCAGTGTTAGGGATATAACGAAGGTACAGCCTGTGTCTAGCAGTGTTAGGGATATATACGAAGGTACAACAAAATAAAGACTGGCTTGTGCTAGCAGTGTATGTGAGAGTATAAACGAAGGTACCAGGCTGTGTTCTAGCAGTGATGTATGGAATAAATAATACCTCGTTATATCCCAACACACTGCTAGGACACAGGTCTGTACCTTCGTTATATCCCAACACTGCTAGGCACAGGTCTGTACCTTGTTATATCCCTAACACTGCTAGGCACAGCACTGTACCTTCGTTATATCCCTAACATGCTAGGCACAGCCCGTACCTTCATTATATCCCTAACACTGCTAGGCACAGCCCCGTACCTTCAGTATATCCCAACATGCTAGACACAGCCCCGTACCTTCGTTATATCCCTAACACTGCTAGACACAGCCCGTACCTTCGTTTATCCCTAACACTGCTAGACACAGCCATGTACCTTCGTTATATCCCTAACACTGCTAGGACACAGCCTGTACCTTCGTTATTCCCTAACACTGCTAGACACAGCCTGTACCTTCGTTATATCCCTAACACTGCTGGACACAGCCCTGTACCTCCATTTTTTACTGAATATAACAATAGATACAAGTAGTTTTTTTGTCACTGCCAAACCATGAGCCTAAGTGAGTTTGACTTGGCAATAGTTCCATGTGCCTGCACTCAAATGATCCTGCATCTTAAAGGAAATGGGAATCTTTTCTGCTTTATAATCCAGATTAACGTTATTGTAGCTCGGTCAGGTTCATAATAGCTCAGTTGGACTTAAGTGAAACAAGCTCTGGGCTTTATTCTAACAGAGAGAATGACTTCCAAGTGTACTTTTCATTTCAGTTTATAGACTGAGTCGGTTGCTTTGATCTCCAGAGCCTGGTATTTCTAAGGTGTAAACTTAACCTGTACAGACAGGTGACTCTTATTGTGTATCGCATTCAGCAGGACTTAAACCTCATATGGCTGTGGTTTACAAATGCTAGAAATCTGTAGAATGATAAGATTAATTCACATGACATTTTTCTAACATGTGAACTCACGTAGGACAATATTGTAGAGTACAGCAGTGTACAATATAATATATATAGGCACTATACCAAGGAACACTGTAGCCCTAATCCACATCTTTCCACAGGCCCACCCCAGAGGGGAGGGGAGAGGTGGGGGGCTGGCTGGAGTGATTTTGGGAGCTCTCTTTTGTGGGGCGATCTAATGTACTACTGGGATGGATGACCTGGTAGGTTTTAGCTCCCTTAGGTACAAGGGAGGTGTGGGTTTAGGCTGCAATTGCCTGTGTGCATAGAGCTTCTAAATCTTGATAGTTGCACAACCATGTGGCTTTGGCAAGTCACGGTTGTGTGGACCAGATTCCCCTCTATTATTCACGAATAAGTGAAAATCACTGTGCAATGGCCCTTATTTAGTACACCCATTCTAATGCTTTGATAACAGAAATAGCTAATTAGCCAATCACATGGCGTAACTCGATGCTTTAGGCAACTAGACATTGTGAAACACCAAGGCTGATGGGGATGTACGATTGGTATTGGTCTGATAAACAATTTTCAATATGGTCAGATAATAAAATCCATACACAAACAGATGATATACTGATATTTATACTGGAATTGGTGCATGAATGGGCATCATAGGCTGTAACCTATTAAGTATATTACCAGTGACATCTCTATGTCCTGAAGGTCTATACTAAATGCATGTTCCACATTTCCCATCCCTATAGATATCATTGACCCAGCAATTCTTGCCTGGACGTCTCGACAAAATCCTTTATGGTGGGACTGCCACCCCCTGTAGACAGATTTGCCATTCTGAAGACGATAACTAAAGTAAGAAAACTACGTCCTATGATATTCCTGGTATTCTTTTTTTTTTTCTTCACAGAAGAAGATATCAAAAGCTTCATACACGGTTTCGTGGTAGGAGTCTGTAGCTTGGGTGTTTGGTGATTGGTACCAGTCTGTAGCTTGGTGTTTGGTCTGTAGCTTGGTGTTTGGTGGTACGAGTCTGTAGCTTGGTGTTTGGTGGTTACGAGTGTCTGTAGCTTGGTGTTGGTGGTACGAGTCTGGTAGCTTGGGTTTGGTGGTACGAGTCGTAGCTTGGTGTTTGGCTTTGGACAAAGCGGTTCCCTTGTGTTTACCACCTCTAAGATATGCCCGATATTGAACCTACATTGTAATTTTCTGCAGCCTGAACTTTAAAGCTAAAAGACGATCTATAGTGAGATATTAAATCCATAATAATAATAATAATAATATTCGCGGTATTAGCGAATGGATTGGTTATTACACACTACAGCAAACTTACGTAAAGCAATCGCAAAACGCTCGTCACATGCTATCATTTTCAAGGTTAACATCCGATGCCAATGGAGGGCCGTACCGTCCTAAGGACATAAAAAATACAATAGGGTGAAGGAGAGTAAACCACTTCAAAACTGTTTTAAAACCTATTCATTAGATCATTTTAAAAGGATTTCGCTCCTCAGTGGCGTAAAGGGATACGGATCTAACGCCCCTGGCTTTTGTCTGTTCTTTCGTAATGATAGAAGCTTGGAGACTTTGGAAGCCATGTGGAATTTCCCATCGTGGGGTGGAAACGTTTTAGTTTATTCATGTAGGAGAGAAGAAAACACACAAATGAAATCTTCCAGCTCAGCTAGATGTTTAGACGTGTGAAAAATACAAGGTCTGTGTAGAGACTTCCTATTGCTATTGTATATAATGAAATGCTTGGGAATAAAGAATAGCACCATAATACCTTTATTTTCCCCACAAGCCACAGCCTATCCTATTACAAAATGGCCATGTAAGTACTACAGCAGCAATCGATATTTAGTATTTGGGTGTAAACTGAATTTGTGTTAGAAAAAGTGCAGCAAATAATGAACTTCACTGAAACAGCGGAATGGAACCAAAGTGAAAAATAAAGAAATAAACAATGTTTCAGCTGGTGATGCATAAATCATTTCTTTGTGCACAGATGGAGTTAGCTACCTCTTATTCTTTTACACCCTCTACATGGATCTTGGCCACATGTGACTTTAAATGTATGCAATGTTTTTCTTTTGTAAACCATTCTACAGTATTGAGCTACAGACTCATACCATCAAACAGCGAGCTACAGACTCGTACCACAACAACAGCGAGCTACAGACTCGTACCACCAAACAGCAAGCCTACAGGCTCGTACACCAAACAGCAAGCTACAGACTCGTTACCACAAACACCCAGAACTACAGACTCGTACCACCAAACTGCGAGCTACAGACTCGTACCACCAAACAGCAAGCTACAGACTCGTACCACCAAACACCAAGCTACAGACTCGTACCACCAAACACCAAGCTACAGACTCGTACCACAAAACAGCAAGCTGCAGACTCGTACCCCAAACAGCAAGAGCTACAAGGCTCTCGTACCACCAAACACAAGCTACAGACTCGTACCACCAAACCCGAGCTAACAGACTCGTACCACCAAAACTGCGCAGCTACAGACTCGTACCACCACAAACACGATGCTAGACTCGTACCACCAAACACCAAGCTACAGACTCGTACACACAAACACCAAGCTACCAGACCGTACCCCACAAAACAGCAAGCTGCAGCTAGTACCACCAA